>JBBJLS010000041.1:24921793-24933932 GCA_037577275.1 Bryconaethiops microstoma | reverse complement strand
ATTGCACAGAGAAAATGCCACTTTTTTTCTGTACATATGACAATAAACGCTTTGAATCTTGAATCTTGAATCTTGAACTGTCAACAGGTTCTAAGCAAGTTACAGTCTGAGACAGTGGGCAATGATTGCGCTGTCCAATTAAGATACTTTTGATACTTGATATTTTTGATAGGAAACAAGACAATGACACTTTTTACATTTGCTTTACAAATTGAAAACTCGTGTTTCATCATATATTTATGTGTGTGTGAGAGAGAGAGAGAGAGTTAGGTTCATTTTAAATTTTTATAAAATCGTTTATTTTTACAACCTAGCATTCTGGCACTTTATGGCAATGACTTACCTTGTCAAAAATTACAATTACTTGTAAAGTGAATGGGACTGATTTTTAATGTAATTATATTATTATTAAAATTGTTACATTTGTAGTAACCCACAAGTACTTGCGCTTCATGTTTAAAATGTTTACCCTACCCCAGAAGTATTAAGAATGAACAACACTGCCTAGATTTCATTACTGTTACTTTTTACATTTTTAAAATTACAAGTTTAGTACATGATTATCTTTTATAATAAAAGCTTTAATAATTATGTTTTAAAAGGTGAAAACAATTGGAAAACACAAATATGCAAATATATATATAATTTTTTTAATTTAATTTAATTTTTTTTTTTTTTTTTTTTGGGGGGGGAGGGTTGTTTGTTTGTTTTTGTTTTTAAAATATATATAATTTATGCTTGCCAGTGTCAGCAATGCCTAAACACTGTAAAGGAAGAGGTTCCTCCAGGGAGGATCTTTGGTCAATAGCAGCAGGAGAACAGTCATTAGTGCAAAATTTTATTTTAGTGGACATTTTGCAACAAGTAGACACATGTTTCTCCTGTGATGTGTGATCGAAATTGTCACTCGCGGTTTTTGGAAATGAAAACATTAAGAATAAGAAATGGCTACACAGTCTGTGGACATACAATCGGAGAAATATTCAAGAAAAGGTTCAAATGAAAACACAGTCATGTCATTCAGCCCATCTGGATGTGTCCATTTCAGAAATTTCATGTGTTGTGTTCAGTGAACCCAAGACAGAGAAGAAGATAACTACAGAAGAACAAGAGGGAGGTGGCAGAAAAAGGCACATCTAAGAAGATGTTGCTGTGCTACCGGAGACAGTTGAATCTTCTCCTGGACATGAGAAAGAAAGACCAGAAAGTTCATTGTCCCCTTTAAGCGACAAATCTGTATTGTTTGCCATTGACCAAGAATCAGCTAAGGTTTCTGGGGAACAGTTGAGAGAATACTCTGAACAATCTACTGGAAGTGAGGAAGAGAAAGTGGTGGAATATGAAGGGTACCAAATTGTCATGGTAATGTGTCTTGCGTAAAATGAAATGTAATTAAAATGATCTATCCATATCCATCAATATCTATCTATCCATCTGCATCTCTCTCTCTCTCTCTCTCTCTCTCTCTCTTGTATTATATGTATATATTTTATGCCATTGTGTAATTAAAGTGTTCACCTATGTCGAATACCTCTTTGATTCTGTCTCCATGTCTCTTTTTAGTTTGATCAGACATCATGTCATCAGGTCACACGGTTCAGGAGCGTAATGGATTTATATATTATATATATATATATTTAGAGTATTTTTAATATTTAAAAAAGTACAAATGATAATTTTGAAAAATTAAGCCTTGTGACAATTATAGGACAATAGTCTCTATGCTTGGTTTGATGTCATCAGGTCACATGGTTTAGGAGCCTAATGGATTTATATGCATTTTTATAGTATATTTGTCACGGTTCCGCCCTGCGACCACTAGAGGGCGCCAATAGACCATGAACTGGCCCTCTAGCGGGCCTCAGACTCTCTAAGTGTTTTCAGCCGGCTAGAATTAGCATTGATTTCCCTTTTGTTCATTGGTTCTTGGCGCTCTCTCCTGTGTATTTAAGTTAGCCCTCTGTTCAGTTCAGATTATGGGAGCATACACACACCTGATGTCCAGGCCTCTTCTTAGTTCAGTTTTTCGTGTCTGGCCCTCCAGCCTCGTTTCTGTTCAGTTCGATTCACCAGTGTAAATAAATCGTTATCCGTATGGAAGTCTGCGACTAGGCACTACCTCTTCTCACCAGTTGTGACAATATTTAATATTTAAAAAAGTACAAATGATAATTTTGAAAAATCAAGCCTTGTGACACATGTAGGACAATAGTCTCTATGCTGTACAGCTGGTTTGATGTCATCACGTCACATGGTTTAGGAGCATAATGGATTTGTATTTTGAATGTTAAATGAATGTTGAATATCAAACTAACTTATCAACCGTGCATATTAGGTCAAAATTTTGATTGGTGTGACCATTACTGCACATAAACAGTGTAAAAAGTTATTAGATAAAAAGAACATCTGTAATATTGATTTTTCATTTATCTAGATTAATTATACAAACTGGCATAATGGCTAATGAGAGCATATTAAGAAATAGTAACCATCAGAATCATTAGTAACAAGGAGTAAAAATAATTGACAAGACCCCGCCAACATATTTGTCAGGTTTTATTTACGTAGGAGAAAAAAAATGTTTATCTGATTTTTATCACAGTAAGTGTACATGAAAAGATAATACCATTTTTTGTATCTTGCAATTATGTGTTCCAAATTATAGAAGGGATTAACACTGAGGGAAAAGCAAAAAAAAAAAAAAAAAAAAAAAGGTTATCCTGTAGTGGGTATCAAAATAATAATAAAAAAAAAGCATAAGGCCATCTTCACATTTTTGTCTCTTCCATTAACAAAAATTAATCAACGTAGGGAAGGAAAATAAATATATTTAAGAGACTATTGTGGCATGCACGCATGTGTTTAACAATCTAAGAAGTTTGCAGCCATCAGAAGTTCCAGGGCTATCTCCGGAGCAATGGGGAACTCAGGGATTTCTGTGGAGCTGTTGGTGTAACGGACTTTGTATGTGAAATACATGCAGACTTTAGACAGGACGTGAGATGGGATCTCTCTGAAATTTACTTCGTTTGTTTCATTTTCAGCAAACTGACCTGTAATGAAGACAGAAGTTGACAATAAATGGACGTTAAACCTCACATTCACTCCAAGGGAATCAATACCACTGTTCTCATTAAGGCTGCACGGCCACAAATGGCCTAATATGCTCTGAGGCGTTGACTCACAGACTCCAGAAGATTTCTGAAGGTGTGCTGTGGTATCTGACTTGCAACACTGCAAAAGCTGTTCGGGAATGGTTTGGAGGAGCATGACAGAGTTCAAAGTGTTAACTTGGCCTCCAGATTCCTCAGATCTCAATCTGAGTGCCTCTGTGGGACGTGAGTCCATGCCTCAACGGCTCAGAGCTGTTCTGACAGCATGAGGGGAACCTATACAAGATTAGTCAGGTGGTCTTAATGTTATGGCTGGCTGATGTATAAGGCAGTATCAAAAAGAGAAATAATTTTCTTGGAAATATTGCTCTGATTAAAAAGGATACAAGATACTATGAAAAGTTCAGGTATCTTTGATTGCCCTGGTTATGACCATCAAATATATACTCTTACTATGATCTCTGAATCAGGCTTAAAGAGAGAGAGAAATCCGAAAGTAATGGTCTTCTTATATCCCGTGTAGGTAAACTATGACTTATCACTGTCAGTTGCTCCATCAATACAACAAAAATGCACATATAGATAGCTTTTTGATGACCGATGATATGAATGACTGGAATTGCCCTTTATCAATAAAGGGCAATTCCAATTCTAATGATTCATATACATTTTTGCCTAATTCAGTCATAAATATGTAAACATGTGGTTTGAGCTGAAACGGATAACTGTACAGAGAACTTCAGACTCATTTTTTAACCAAGGCCTGCGATGTCTGCAGTACAAATACAGGGTGTCCTTGGGTTATGACAGTCTCGACATACATCATTCCAAGTTACGAAGCTCACTCCCATGACTAGATTGGTTCTGCGCGACAGAATAATACGCAGAATAGGCAGAATACACAGTAACGCGAAGTATGAGTGAGGGAGTTAGCGTCCCTCAGTACGTTTACCTACGCCATCTTGGACTGTTAAAAGCGTGTGTTTTTACGCTCATTTTGTCATTTTTTCTGTTACCACAGTACAGTATATTTATGTCCTTTTCCTTTTTCTGTGGCTTGTGTTTTTATGCTCTAGATTATGATTTTACAACTGTGTTAGGATCGGTAAGTGACTTAGGCTAAGGTGTGTTTCAACTTACACCAAAACTCAGTTACGTCACTGTCGTAGGAACAGATCTCTGTCGTAACTTGAGGACCCCCACTATAGCCATTTTATTTTCTATCTAAAACCAAGAGTGAACTAATTATAGAAGAGTCAACTAAGGAGGCAAAGACAAATGACAATGAATGTCGTTACCTTGAATTAGATCTCATTAGGGACTTGGATCAATATTTCAAAACATCAATAAAAAAAATAAATCACAGAAGCAGACTTCTTGCACGAATATCTCACACAAACAGCTATTCAGTCAACCTTTAATCCGACAATACTCACCAGGGCCGCTCAGCATAGCTTTGATTGTTCCTGATGTCAGAGCATGTTCTCTCTTCACGATGAACTCATGACCATCAGAGGAGATCAGCTTCACATACATGGCATCTGGCCCTTCACAGCCACCGTATGTCTTCTCTTCACAATCTGAAAAGAATACACATTTTAAATTCAGGAAAGTGTCAATATTTATTAAACACACTTTAATTGAAAATGCAATTTATCCATACATGTGTGTATGTACACTACCAGTCAAAAGTTTGGACAAACCATCTCATTCAATGTTTTTTCTTTGTTTTTATTTTTCTACAATGTAGATTAATATTGAAAACAAACAAAATGATGAAGGAACACATGGAATCATACAGTAAATAAAACAAAAACAACAACAAAAAAGTCAAACAATCTACAATGTAGCCAATAATAAATCGTTGCATGAGAAGGTGTGTCCAAACTTTTGACTGGTAGTGTATACACACATGTGCGTGCACACAAACATGCACACTGTCATACGTAAAGGTCAAACTATATTTTGATGACTGAATGTGTAAAAACAAAAAACAAAACACAAACAAAAAAAAAAATCTCAGCTGCACAGCTGGAATTATACTGGAAAAAAGTTATTTCTTGTTGTAAGACAACATTGTTGATTACTTTAAGTGTGAATTTACTAAATTATTAAATAAATGATTGCATAAAGAACAGCAGCTCTTGGATTTGAAAACTGGCAAACCTATCACTGGTTTTATTACCACAAGAGAAATGAAAACAGTTCTGCTTCAAAGGTGGAACAGGTCTTAAATCAACCTGGCACCGTTCTTTGAACTGGACATTCATGTTAGTTCAGGAAGCTGCCTCAAAAGTAAATCTTTAATCTACATTCAATAAACCTAAATCTTTGTATCTTTAATGTACATTCTCTTTCCATGTGCCAAATTTAAAAGTTACTACAAAAACCAACTATGTACCGCCATAAACTAAATATATCTAATTTACAGTATAACAGATGTCAGTCTTCCAGTGTTAACACTCTTATGCACATGATGACAGGGACACTAAAGCTTCCCTACAGAAACACTTATGGATGTCAGTCAATGCACAAGACACCATTATGATTTCCCACTATTTCTCCATTATCAACAATTCAGAAGACACACATAGGTTTCCTGGTTATTTTGGATTATAAATAAAATGGTTATATTTGTTGTAGACATCAAGTTCTCTAGTTCCATTCACCATCACTGTGAAGATACTGTAGTCATTAAGTCTATCTACAACCATTTCACATTAAGCCACACAAGAATGACTTTGTTAAGAAGTGAATGACTGGATTACAGACAGAAATGTATAGTATATTCCTTATAAGAGAATAAAAACAAAATGTGAAAAAAACTGAAAAGAAAACGCTTACCCATCTTTCAGCTCTTCTTCTTCTGAAAATTCAGACAAAATTACAACCAAACGTAAACAAACTGACAAAAATGAAATTCTCCGTAATCCAAAATTTCTCGTAATTTTGGTAAATATTCTAAATATGTAAGTAATTTATACTATACAAAGCGGTCAAAATAATTTTACTGTCAGTTCATTATATCAGTTTTCTGCCTGCCGTATTATTGCACTATATGGACAAAAGTATTGGGATGTCTGACCACTACACTAACAGCGACTTTCATGACACTGCAATCAAATTCATAGAGTTTAATACGGAGTTGGACCCATATTAAACAGCTTCCACTCTTCTTTGAAGGCTTTCCAACAGATTTTAGAGTGTTTCTGTCGGAATTTGTGCCCGATGCTGGACGAGAACACTTGGCTCGCAATCTCCGTTCCAGTTCATACCAAAGGTGTTGGATGGGATTGAGGTCAGTGCTTTGTGCGGGTCAGTCAAGATCTTCCACATCGAACTCATCCGACCATGTCTTGGTATGCTGAAGCATTCAGATTGCCCTTCACTAGAAGAAAGGGGCCTACCCCAAACTCTGAAAAACAGGTGTGTCCCAACACTTTTGTCCACATTGTGTACGTTGGGGCTAAAACAGTAGCACGGTGCTAACACAAAGCTACTAACAGGGTAGCTAGCTGACTCACCTCGAGTTCTACAAGAAAACTCTTTGACATATACGTTCTAAGAATTACATTAAAACCTAAACCACATCATTGCCGTTTATACCGCTGGTACTTACCTTTTGTTTGTCTTTAATCGCTTGATTCTTTCGAGTCAAACTGAAAATAGCCGACCCGAAACAGAGAGAGTAAAAAATCAGCACTGTTCACTAATCATCATATTAAAAGTCCTCAATGTAACGACTTTTAAACTAGAATTTATGCAAAATATTGAATAGTGGTAATTACTAAGTCGCTGATGTGCCAAATATATAAAGATAAATATAAATTAAATATGAATTAATTATTTATTTTATTACAAGAGTCTGAAATGTTATTGTTTTGCTCCAAAATCGTGCACTATCCTCCACACTGGTGGAGGCGTGCTTCCTAAACCATGGTGCTGGTTTTCTGCAGCGCATGCTCCGGATTTGCATACTGGTTCTTGTGATCACGTTAGTAGAGATCAAGTAAGTTGACAGAAAGAAAGGCCTTTTTTGAAAATGTACCAGATAAGTATATTACCAGGGCTGAGATTCATTTCACGAAACCCACAGCTTGCACTGAGGTCCATCCATTGCAGGAGTACACACCTTCTGTACAAAACGCAGCAGATTAAGGTTAGACCTCCTGTCACCTGTTCTCTGCCGTTGTCCAAGGATCATCTACTTCATGCAGTCAGAAGAACCTTTTTAAAGACTGAAACGAATAAGGTATGCAATATATGTTTGCTCTCTTTATTATGCAACTGATTTAAATACACTATATGGACAAAAGTATTGGGATACCTGACCATTACACCAACAGGGACTTTAATGACTTTGCATTCAAATTCATAGGCTTAAATATGTAGTTGTTCTAAGATTTAGTATTTTGTGACGTTATGTTATATTCTGTAATGTATAACTGCACTTCCTCAGCAGAAGTCTTTCAATGTGTTTTACCACCTTCAGTGCACATGATCAGAAGGATTTTTTTTCCTAGTCACATTATCTAAATCAAGATTCACTTCATTTCGAAACTACTGAGACGAGGGAAAGTTCCTTTCTATTGATGTTTTGTGAAGGTGGCAATACATTTTGAAACAACTGTGATTAATCCTTCTTCATGTGCATATGAAAGAACGACAAATATGAGAAATAGCCAATCACATGAGTTGAGCAACTCATCAAGGGGCCTGATTGGTCCAAGAGCTGTTTATGATCCAAAAGCCCAAACTTAACCTGGAGCAGGTTATGCTTGCAGAGTTGTCATGGTGTTGTATCCAAGCAAAAACTGATCCAGCATCTTCAGATTGAACACCCAGAGCAACAAAATATGGACAAAAGTTTTGGAACACACCTTTTTTTTCCAGGATTTGGGTTTTGATCTCATAAATGGTTTACAGAACGAATGGCCACAAATTCCCACAGAAACACTCCATAATATTGTGGAAAGCCTTCCAAGAAGAATGGAGGACCAACTCCATATTAAAATCTATGTATTTGAATGCAATGATATTAAAGTCCCTGTTCGTGTAATGGTCAAGCATCCCAATACCTTTGTTCATATAGTATAGATGTATCTGAGCCTAAACTTATCTGACTATCTTGTTTTGTGAAACAGGCCCCTGTTATGTCTTGCTGTCTGATAAGTTTGACGTCTCTGTTTTTATACTTGACTTGACAGGTTCTACTAAATACTTATGGAAGATGCTTTTCCTCCCAGCCTGTCAGATCTGAGGATGGAGAACTTATCTACACTGGCAGTCTGAAGAAGGCTGTGTTAGGTATTTCACTGTTTGTGCTCATATTTATTACAGCAACCCATAGATCTGTGCAGTATAAAATGTCTTGGTATGCTTGATTTTATACACCTGTGGCAATGGGTATATTTGAAACACCTGAATTTAATCATTAAAAGGTGTGTCCCAATACATTTGTCCATATAGTGAAGCATTAATCCAAATTATGTCCATATCTGTTTGCAAGGTTTACTCTCATGCATCTAGTTGACTTTCTCCTGATTGTTAGTAATAAGGCTTTATAAGGCATTCAAAAGCAAAACTAAGATTTAGTATTTTATGACGTTATGTTATATTCTGTAATGTATAATTGCACTTCCTCAGCAGAAGTCTTTCAATGTGTTTTACCACCTTCAGTGCACATGATCAGAAGTTTTTCCTAGTCTCATTGTTCTCTAAATTAAGAGTCCCTTCATTTCGAAACTATTGCGACTAGGGAAAGCCCCTGTCTAGTGATGTTTTCTGAAAGTGGCATTACATTTTGAAGCAACCCAACTACAAATGTTTGAATGTATCAAAGCCTTCAAGGGATCCAGTAATGCATACTGTAATCATTTCACATTTAGAATGCATTGTTGTTTCAGTATACGTGTAGGAATATAATCTCAATAGTCCTTTTGTTCTAATTGTGTAGCTCCTTGTATGTCACTACTGGGTGATATGCTCTATATTGTATATATTTTTTAAAATTAGGACTGTTGATTGATCATGAGCACTGTATCAGTGATAGAATTCTGTCCCGTAAAATTATGTCTTTCTTGCCACACTGATGTAAGTACTTGATTTGATATTCTCTTTGATGTGATGTTTAAGAGAAGAGACCAGACTAAAGCAGTCCAATAAATCATTCATCTCAAAGCAACAAAATGCTTCATTAGGAATGAGGACTAATGTTTCTCCTCTGCATGTGTTGCACCGTGGTCCATGGAGAAACGTTGTCTCATCTCACTATGTATGTGTACACAGCTGCTGATGACAACAAAGTAACCTTGAACCTTGATATCATAGGCAGTGGTTTTCTTTATACTTAGCTACAGTAAAAAGAATCAGTTGACTCAAAACACACTTATTATAGAATACAATGGACAGTTGCTGTCCCACCTGCCGGTTGGTTTCTATTATAAGTGTTTTTTCTTCTCAGCAGGTTGTGTGTTATTTTAAGTGTAGTGAGGAGTCCAAAGGACTCTTGCCCAATGGGAATGTCCCTACGCTCTTTTCTTATAGGACAGGTTTGACTTTATGTTTAAATGACCTGGCAAAACAGAGAAAGGCCTTGTGAAATAACCCCTAGGGCAGCAGTTCTGAAACTTATTAGTGTTTTTATTAATGTAATCTTACTATGAAACACTGTAATATTGTGATATATTTGAAAAAGTTTGATATTTTGTGAAGTTGAATTTGATCAGTAATGTCTGACACTCAACATTTAGTTTAATTTCCTTTGATTAAAAGTCTTTCAGGATGAAAATTGCTTGTGCTTTTATTGCAGGAGTGAAGTTTTTCTCCTACTCCACCAGCATGTTCAGCTTGTGCGTGATGCCCTATGCCGTCATGAAGACGGGCATTGGAGTGAACACCTTTGCGCTAAAGGTGGCGTTCTACAGCTTCATCGGATTCTTCACGTTTCTGACTCCGCTACTCCTCCACTTTATCACCAAAGGCTACGTCGTGCGCCTGTATCACAACAAAGACACGGACATGTACACAGCCATCACTTACAATGTGTTTCTGGTGGAGAAGAAGACCATGTTCCACCAGAGTGATGTTAAAATCCCAGACGTGAGCAAGATGTTCACGAGTTTCTATGCCAAGAACCGCTCGATGCTTGTGAACCCCATGCATTTTGATGTACCACAAGACTACAACCACCTCATGGGCTATGACCGGCCATTCTCGTTCGACTTGGACGACATAAGCAAGCCAGATCAAAAGTAGCAGTTGTCAGGCTTTTATGGTGTTTGTAACACCTCGTATTTAAAGAGGGACTTTTATGAACAATATTGTGCATGTAGGTTGAATGATTCCAGCCAGTACATTATTAAAAGTGTAATGTATTTGGATACATTTTGTAAATAAATCTACTATACTGTCTACCTGAGCATTACAATTCAAACTTTTTCTCAGAAGCTCTGGCCACAGAAGTACGTGGAAGGTGTGATATTTGTTGCACGCCAGAAGAGTGGAGGGATGACAGCTGGTGGCCTAGTGGTTAGAGAGTTGCCCCTGCGATCAGAAAGTCAAGGTTTCGAATCCCAGGACTTCTAGGCGCTGTGTTCCTGGCTGCCTGCTGCTTCACTTGGGTGAATGGGTTAAATGCGGAGGAATAGTTTTGTACTGTTCGCACTGTGTGCTGTGGTGTGTTCATGTTACACTGTAGACAGCAGAAACCTCAAGTGGTGTTCATTCTGATGCAAATTCTGACCATTTTGCCAAATGTTACCCATTAGTTTCCATTGTTCAGTTTTTGTGATTGCTGGGCAAGCGTTTTCTAATAAGTTTATTAAAGAAAAATCAACTGAAAATTAGCTTTTGGAGAGATGGCCTTTTCAGTCACCACTATGAACAATCTTGATTAAAATTCTCTAGAATTTAGTATTTCACAACAAACCACTCTGAATCTTAACCACTTAACTATGCAGAAAATGCAAAATAAATAAATAAATAAAAAAGCTGGACTGAGGTTGAAAGTTGGGAGGGTGTCCTCCAAAACTGCTAATCATGAATGAAGCTGACTCTGGCCATGTCTTGCAGTAGCTGTTGAAGCCAATAGGAGTTCACTTAAGAGAAATGCACTGTTAAATGACTTTGCTGGGCTCTCCAACCAGCTTGAGAAAAGCTGCAAATTCCTTCGAAAACAAAGGATCTGCTGTATTTGTAACCCCTACCTTCTCTAATAATACCCAGCACTTTCTTTTTTAGACAGCTGGTTCTCCATTTAAAATTTCCTCTGAATTTTAGAAGGAATAAAGGCCGTGACTTCGTACGTCCGTATATTTCCCTCACAGCTCTCTGTAGGTAGGGTTTGAGTTTGTGTGGCTAATGGTGAACATCAGGCCATGATGCTGCCTTGTGCTTTAACTGTTCTCAGAGTTAATTTAATCCTCATGGCGTTCTGTTCTGCATGGAGTTTGGCAGAAAAACGGCTGCTCTGCTCTTCAGAATTTGGAAGCAATTGGTATGAATATGAAGGTCAGTAAAATCTAAATGGATAAATGCATTACTTTAGCATGGAATCTGTAATAACTTTTGTGTAATAACTTTTTACACTGTTCATGTGCACAGAAATCAAAAACAGACCTAATACGCTGAGAGAAAAAATGCTTTCTCAAGAACAATGATCTATAAGGTGCAGTTTAAGACAATGTACATACAAGCAGGGTGTTCTGATGAATTGTGCTGCCTTGTCGAAAAATGCTACTTTTAAGTTTGTACAGTTCGTACAGTTTACAGTCAGTTTATAAAACTGATGACGAGAAATAGGCAAATAATGTGCATAATAGGAGAAAAATACATTGTATTTAAAAAAAATTTTTTATAAGCAGTCTATTGATTCATGCTGCCCTGTCGAAAAATGCTACCTTGAAGCTTTTTTATATACATATACTGTATATACATATATATATACACATATACACACACACATATATATATATATATATATATATATATACACACACACATACACATATATACACATATATATA
>JBBJLS010000041.1:24882486-24921698 GCA_037577275.1 Bryconaethiops microstoma | reverse complement strand
ACAAACACACACACACACACACACACACACACACACACACACACACACACACACACACACACACACACGCACACACATGAACATATGTGTAAACCCACTATGCAGGTAATACCAAATGATTGTGGGGTTTTCGTCAGTTATTTTCTTGCCATACTTTAGGAATGTATATTCTTATCAGCAGATGTAAAGCAGCAAACATCTCTGGTCACACCACTGGTTCCAAGCAGTTTTATCTTGGTTTCTCTCTGTGGTTCTTTAGAAAGCTCTTATGTTTTTTTTTAAAGTCTTGGATCCTCTCAGTGTTTCTTCCTCATGTTCTTTAAAATCCATCCTTTTGATTCTTGTACTGATACTTCTCATTCTTCCTCAGGTTCTTAGGCAGTTTCTCCTTTTGAGCCTTGGTTCTTCACAGCGGTTATTCTTATGTTCTTATCCAGTTTCTCCTTTCGAGTCTTGGTTCCTCTCGGTGTTTCATCCTCATGACCTTACGCAGTTTCTCTCTTGGAGTCGTGCTTCTCCACAGCGTTTCCTTCCTCGTGTACTTAGACAGCTGCTCCTGTTGAGTCTTTGTTCCACTCAAAACCAACACTCAAAAGGAGCAGCTGCCAAATACATAGGCAGTACCTTTGAGTCTTGGTTCCTCTCCGCGTTTGATCATCATGTTCTTACACAGTTTGTCTCTTTGATCTGTGGTTCTCCTCCGTGTTCTTTCCTCATGTATCTAGGCAGCTTCTCCTTTTGAGTTTTATGCTTTGTGTGAAAGTACATAGGCAGTACCTTTGAGTCTTGGTTCCGCGCTGTGATTCGCATTATAAAGAAGAATTATTACTGCATAAAAAGAGGTACTATCTCCTTTGTAATATAAATCAGTTCTGAAGAGATACAGACAGTGTATGTTATTCGTGTGGAAGAGATGTGAATCAGGTCAGTTCACTGTAGTGCTGCCTCCTCCCAGCTTAAGCTGCTCAGCTCAGTTCAGAGAGAGAGAGAAAAAAATGCATCCAAAGAGATATTGCAGCTCCAGATGATTACAGCTTTCATCCAGCGCCCTTAAGGGGGGGTGGTGGGTAGAGAAAGGGAGGGGGGGGCGTTAGAGGAGGCGTGGTTATGAGCGCTCTGACGTCAGCAGCCCGGTGTGTCTCTCCGGGGTTTGGGCTCCTCTCCTCTCTTCCCTCGCTGGGAAGGCGAGCAGGGGGGAGGGAGAGAGAAACACAGAGAGAGAGAGAGAGAGAGAGAGAGAGAATCAGCTGCAGGAGAGCAGAAGAGTGAAGCGCAACAGCCATCGGGCCCTTCTTTTACCCCTCAGATGCCCCCCACCCACCAGCAGCCTCGTCTGGAGCGCGTCTGTTTCTCCTGCGCGCGTCGATTTCGCGTCTGAACTGCCGTGCGTCTGCGTGTGTGAGTGAGTGTGTGCGTGTGTGTGTGCGAGCTGAATGACGGGCGGACGCTTCGACTTCGACGATGGAGGCACGTACTGCGGAGGCTGGGAGGATGGCAAGGCCCACGGGCACGGCATCTGCACGGGACCCAAGGGCCAGGGCGAGTACTCGGGCTCCTGGGCGAGTGGGTTCGAGGTAGTTGGCGTGTACACGTGGCCCAGTGGCAACACGTACCAGGGCCACTGGGCGCAGGGCAAGCGCCACGGCCTGGGCGTCGAGTCCAAGGGCAGGTGGCTGTACCGGGGCGAGTGGACGCACGGCTTCAAGGGGCGCTATGGCGTCCGCCAGAGCCTCAACACACCTGCCAGGTACGAGGGCACGTGGAGTAACGGGCTGCAGGACGGGTACGGAGTCGAGACCTATGGAGATGGGGGTGAGTATTTGGTTGGGGGAGGTCTTGTGTCAGTTCCCTGTTCCTCTGCAGTGACTTGGACCTGATGGGAAACCAGATCTCCATCTTTTGATTGGTGCCCCTTATAGTGAATACACCACAGCAACCAGTGTTGCGTTTAACCCATTCACCAAATGAAGCCGAGGAGCAGTGAGTGTGGGGACAGTACCTTGCTCATGGGTACCTCAGTGGTGCTATGAGCAGTCCTGGGATTTGAACCCACAACCTTCTGTTCGAAGGGGTAACTCCCTAACCATCAAGCCACCAGTTGCCCCAGGGAGCTGCACGAAGGTTGTGGGTTTGAATCCCTGGACTGACGATGGCACCACTGAGGTACCCTTGAGCAAGGTACTGTCCCTACACATTGCTACACTGCTCGCTGGGTGCTGCGTCGCTGGCTGCCCACTGACTCACTTGGTGAATGGGTTAAATGCAGAGAAGAATTTCACACCGTGCTGTGGTGTGCCCACATATGACAAATGGACAGTATACGAGTTAAAAGGAAGGATTCCTCTGATTTTTCCAATTTTCCACATAACTCAATGATTCAGATGTAAATAAAGTCATCATGAGTTTTTTGACATGAAATAGGCCATTCTAGAGAAATCCAAACAGTTCACACTAGTCTTGACAGGAACCAGACGTCCAGAGTCTTTAATGCCTCTAAAAGCTACATGAAGTTATTACATAAGGTTACAAATGCGCTGTCGCTTGAGGGTTTAGGCAATAGGTCTGAGATAATGTTTGGGTTTGTTAATGATTAAAATAATAGTATTATAAATCCATAGGGCAGAGGGGACGTGGACGAAACGAAAAAATAATGATTTAATACTATTTCATAGTCACCAAAATCACCTCCAAAAAATCAGAAGACACTCGTCGGTTCTCTGGTCATTTTGCAGAGTAATGGCTACACTCGCACGGTGGATATTGCCATAAACCACCACTGTTCAGAAATCCCATCACAGAGAATCTACAATTCACCTTTTCATATTAAAATACTCTGAATTTGTTTGTGCCAATTGAAATATACAGAAATTTTGGAAAATTTGAATTCTTTAAAGTCTAAACAGCACTGGCTAAAATCCAAGTGTGGCTTTGGCTTTATTTTGTTGGAGCAACATGGAGAATTGTGCTTTAGCCAATATGTGAAGCCTTAGGCACAAGATGATCCACAAGAATGTCCATTTTGTGTTTTCCTGAAGCACAACTCAGACAGATTGACTACATTTGAATTAAAAAACAGGAGCAAGGGTTTTTTGGTTTTGGCTGGACAGCTGGTCAGTGCAGTATGAAGTTAGATGGTGTAGAATACATCTGAATCTTGGACCTTAAACCTCCACCTCTGGTCCATTTGTTGCTATCCTGAAGCTGCAACGTGAGCATGTTGTCTACATTTGGGTTTAATAATAACAGGTAGAAGCTGGACCGGGTGGTTATATTGATATATGGCGTTGGATGTTACTGGTCAGTCATAGAGGTCATTGCTAATAATAGTAACATCTGCGAGCCTTCGAATCAAAGTCCCTTTTAACCAGCACAGACCTAAAGACAAGTATTGATTCACACTGGTTTGATTGGTTGCTTGCTTGCTTGTTGTTTTTTAGTAAGCAAACAAGAAATGATTGTATTAATGAAGCGATCCTGTGTTAAACGGGGGGCTTTGGGCACAGACAGTAAGAAGGCATGGCAAGGGACTCTGACTCCACTGTAGGAGCCTGTGATTTATTTTAATATTTTTTTTAGATTATAAAGGTATGTTATAAAGAAATATTCAGGTGTTACTCAAAGCGGTAGGATAGGTGCAGGAAAGAATGACTGAAATCTTGGCTTTTGTAAGTGTAGCAACAAGCATTATATGAATAGCTGTTTGGTGCTTCTAAACACTTAGATATTTTAAAAATATAGGATGTTTTAGACCATGGCCTTCAAATTCTACCATAATCGCTACTTGAATTAAGATTCAGCTGAACCTTCAGTAGAGAATAAAGGCCACAAATCAAATTCTCCTCACTTTGAAATGAAATGCATTTAAAGAACATATAATCCATTCCCTGTTCATACAGTCCATATATATGGAAGTTACGCTGTGAAAAGAGCTCATTTTAAATGCACTGTTTTTGTGATCTCACAAATTTCCATATATATATATATATATACACATTTATGCTTGCGTTAATGAGGCACAACACAGAAACAGCCAGTCAAAACATTTACATATGTCAGTGTTAAAGACACAGTAATAAAAACATCCTGTTTAATACTTTGAGGTAAAGAAAGATTTGAAAATGGCCTTATAAAACTGATTTATAACTGTTTTTAGTAAATAAACACACACAAATATTGGAAGTTGACCTAAGTATATCCAAAAATAGTAGCTTTATAGTTGAAGGCAAACCCATTGTTTTCCAATCTGATGTGAGTCATTGTGAAAAATTAATTCAGATTGATTTCGGGTCTATTCATTATGAAAGTTTCACACAAGGTGAAAAGCAGCTTCTGTGTTCAAATGATGTAGAGAAATAAAAAATGGAAAAAATGGGGACACAAGGTTTTTTTTGGATATATTGTGGTATATGGGCCCTTTAATATCATAGTAGTTGATTTCATTATATTATAGTATAATGATTTAAAAAAAAAAAAAAACTTTACTCCTTTACACATTATCTCAAAAAGTGAGGGTTATCTACTTAATTATCAGTGTTTTTTATTTATTTAGCTTTAAAAACATTCACATTACTGATCAGGAGAAAGTGACGGGCGGTGAGCTGTAGAGATGAATAACGGCGTGGATAAATGGGGTAAATAAATCAGAGTTATGGTTGGCATAAGCGACAAATTTCACAATGTCTCAGGTTACTTCCATGTTTTAAAATAGGCCTGTGTGTTCTGGGGTGGCTGTCAAGGCTGACACACCGGCGGCCGAGATATAGGAAGGACAGCCATCCACTCCGTCACACACTCGTCATTCCACGGCTAGGGTTACACATGAGTGTGTAGTAATTGGGGTATTACTGTCCCAGCTGTGCATAAGATGGCGCAGTACGAAACATTCTTCGACATATAAGACAGTGATATGAAGCTGCTATATTCATGCGCATTAGCACATGCATTATACTTCCACTGGAAAAGGGATCTGAATGGTCACATAAGCCTAAGGGAGTGGGACTTTTGGATTTTATGTCAAAAAACTGCTAAAAAAAAAGTTTTTAAACAGGCTGAAATAACCAACAGTAACAATATTGATAATACAACTAATTCTGATGACCAGTTCTAGAGATTTGAAATATTTTTTGTTTTGTTATGATAATCACTTTTGTCATATTTTGCCCATGAATTTGTCTAAAAAATGCTAGTATTGAACTAGCTCTTCTTTCTTTTTTAAATTGCTTATTTTTCATTTTGCTATAGTATGATTAGCAAAGTTTTGTTTTTTTTTGAAATATTTGGCTGCTCTGTGGTTAAAAAGTTGAGGCAGTCCATAAAATCCATTTTTAGACTTACTGGGTGATGCAATTCGAATCAAAATTTAATAGCCAGAAAACAATGTTTACAATCTTGGCCAACATTATGGATGACATTTCTCATTTCTCAAGTCAGTCAAGTGTGAAATTTCTCACAACAAAGTAACCATTTATTAATTTTCAGACTTATTTCTTAATAACTGTTATGAATTACACAATAACTACCAAGAAATGATCGATATTTATAAGTTATCTGCATTCTTTTTGCAGAAAATGAACTGCTGTGTTTTGTTTTTATTGTCGATGTTCTACTGCTAAGTAAAAAAGGTTCTTTTATTAAAATAATCACATTGAGTTGAATTATGGTGAAATTTGAGTTTCACACCCCTCATAAATTAGGTGGTTCTTAGACTCTTGTTCTTAGGTTCTTGGTTGTTGAATTTGTCATTTGAGGTGTTTTAAAATGTAGCAGTTTGAAAAAATGTGTCTCTTATTGTTGCATGTATTTTAAAGACATTTCATTTACTTACCTTAAAGGGCTCATATAGTGCAAACAAAATTGTCTCTGCTTTCTGATTATATAAATGTATGTAAGCAGTGTTTCAACATGCACTGTTCACTGCCCTAAACATACAATCAATATGTGTACATTTAAATACAAAAATATAGAATTTGTTGTTTTTATGATGTCGCATTGACATGTATACTGAAGCTGCAAGGGGTGTTTTAATCTGAAATGTTTTTTAAAAGAGCCACAGGACAAACAGTCAGATGGAAATAAATCTTGAAGGGGCAGTTACATAAAACAGGCTGTTTCATTCTAAGGGCTAAAGAGAGACTGGACAGGGGTCATGTAAAAATGAATTACGACCACACGAATGTCATAAATGGATGTCACTGTAATAAAAGATGTGAGCCCTTTAATCTCTAAGGGTCTTTATGTGGGTCTTCATTGTTGGCCATACATAACTTGTGCATCAGTTTCGTAGTAGTTCGTGAATAATTTATAGTGGTTACTGGAAATCAGTGCAGTCTTTATGACCTGTTAGAACTGATTGTAACAATATGTAGTAATGGAATTGATGTCTTTGCTAACTGTTGGCTCTGTTGTTGGCAGGAACGTATCAGGGCCAGTGGATGGGGGGCATGCGGCATGGCTATGGGGTTCGTCAGAGTGTACCGTACGGAATGGCCACGGTTATCCGCTCTCCGCTTCGCACTTCTCTGGCCTCACTGCGCAGTGAGCAGAGTAACGGCTCCGTCCTGCACGAGCGGCTGGCGGACAGTCCGGCCGGGACACGAGGCGGCTTCGTACTCAACTTCCACAGCGATAGCGAGCTGGGTGGTCCGGCCCGGAAGAAGGGCCTGTTCCGGCGCGGCTCGCTCTTCGGCAGCCTGAAGCAGCTGCGCAAATCAGACTCGCGTTCCTCCATCTCCAGCAAGCGCAGCTCAGCCCGCAGCGACGCCACCATGAGCCGCATCAGCTCCAGTGACGCCAACTCCACCATCAGCTTCGGTGAAGGCGAAGGGGCGGACGAGTACACACCCATGGAAGACAACGTGGACGCCACCACTACCGAGTCCTACATGGGAGAATGGAAGAACGACAAGCGCAACGGTTTTGGTGTCAGCGAGCGCTCCAACGGCATGAAGTACGAGGGTGAGTGGACCAACAACAAGCGCCACGGCTACGGATGCACCATGTTCCCCGACGGCACACGCGAGGAGGGCAAGTACAAGAACAACGTGCTGGTCCGCGGCATCAAGAAACAGCTCATACCCCTCAAGAACACCAAGACGAAGCAGAAGGTGGACCGCGCCGTGGAGGGAGCCATCAGGGCCGCTGCCATCGCCAAGACGAAAGTGGAGATTGCCACCTCTAGGTAAACCAAATCCCACCTCGACACCGCCATCAGCATTATTATCGCTCTGAGTAGCGAAATGTAATGGTCTATATGTCACATATCGTAGGGGTCACCAATCTTACCGGCTCACAGTCGGTATGACCGTAGGTTTTCATCCCAACCAAGTAGAACTTTCACCTCTTTTATTAATCAACTGAAGACTGAGACTAACTGATTAAACATGTAGAATTAGGTGAGCTCCTGCTTGACTGAAATAAAAACCTGCAGCCACACTATCATTCTGTACAAAAAATTGATAACCCCTGGACTAGAGCCTGAACACTCATCACAGTTACCAAAATGTTTCTTCGAACACCTGTCGTTTGAAAGGTTCAATGGAATCACTCCTTTTTTGACACTCTTTGGCAGGGATCATCTGTTGCAGTCTTGGAAAGTCTTCAATGCAGTTTGTGTCTGATTCAACTCAGCAGTGAATTACCAGTTTTTTTATGTGTGTCTGAGGGAGAAATCACTAAACTATAAAATACTGTGGTTCTCCATGGCCAGAACTGCCTTAAGCACTAAAGCTCTGTATAATTCACAGTAGTTGCTGAAGAGGTCTTTAGATTTAAAGCGGAATAATACCTGAAGGTTAAAGATGTAAAAGCATTCTGTACTGATAGCAGCGACAGCAGCAATATGAAAATTCTGGGAGCTGTGTCATGAGGCGTAACTGTGGTTACAGTGTTGAACCTTCTTACCTAACTAACCTCACTTGAGTCATTGATTCCAGTTGCGAGAGCCGTATCACTTTTATTTTCTCTTCCATGGCCGTGGCATGAGTGAGTGTGGGAAAGAGAGGGATAGAGAGGGAGGCGGGCGTTGTGGAGAGAGGCCATGTTGAATAGTCTGTTCGCATGAGTGCCGTCATATGCCCCGCAGCCACAGCTCCTGCTGAACATCTGATCGATGCAGGGCCAACAGGATGTGTCGGCGATGAAGTCACAGAGGCATGGGGGGCAGCAGCAGCGGCAAGAGAAACTCCAAACGCCTCTGATGATTCTGAGTAGGAATTCAGGGGAAGTGATTGACAAACAAGTTATTCTAAAGAAGGCCATTGACAAAAAAACAACAACAAGCACTTAGAGTGAGGCGTTGCTAGGAGAGAAGATTTGTTAATGCTACATAATACAACATTGACATAACCATGCCATAAAGATGACATGTCAGATGGCATGTGGGGTAATGGGTGGTAATGACAGACTATGTGAATTATCTGTCTTTTCTATTATGGGTATTTGTCATCACAGATACTATAGTATTTGATATCATGGCCTTTAATTAGCATGTGAACTAAACACCCTTGACATCAAACATTGAAGTGTCAATTACCGCGACTCTCTTATTAGAAACATTCCTTTCATCGTAAGTAGATGTAGATGTTATTTTAAGTGATGCTGGATTTAAGCATTTTATTGGTCTGTCCATCACAAAATTTAAAGGCCAGCTGATGTTTTCAAATTGTTCGTAAAAAAACAGTAACAATACATCTTTCATTTCATGCTATTAACATGGTTGCATGAATTCAAGTTCGGTGTTCCTGGAAATTTTTAGGATAAGTCCATTTTTTGGACTTATTAGTGATTGCATGTGTTTTATTGTTGTCTATAACTGAAGTAAAAGTTAGATCTTTATTTTGGGATTTTTTTTCATCAGCTTCACGTCAGAAACCGAGAATGAAAGAGAGAGAGAGAGCGAGATTTATTGTTTTATGTGGCATTATGACCGATTTGGCCTACTGAGGTTTCACTTTTTTGGACGGTTTCACTTTCTAGACAGAGACACATTGCTGTTTACACCTATGTGTATTACGCATCTCCATGGTGTCCAGCTGACCACTTGTGTATGTTGCGTTACTGCCTATGTCATATCCACTAGATTAATCTCACACCAAATCTTCTTACAGCTGCCAAATTCTTACAAATACAACATACTATCATACTGAGAGGTTAAAATGGTTAAACCACATTGAACTGTCCAGGTGGGGGTATCACCATCAGCAGAGCCCAACACATCTCCTACCACACTTCATGCAACACTTCACACAACTTGTCATGAAATTAGCAAACTGGCCCTTTAAGACTTGCTGTTGCTATCTGTCACTTCATGGTAAAATATTTTGTTTTATGCTGCTCCTCTCCATTTTTTAGATTGTTGGCACGCTGTGTGACATATTTTTCAGTGTTGGGGATGCATCAGAAAACATTGTTTACACTAGAAATGATATGTGGTTACATGATCCCAGTAGAACTTGGTAATCAGTTATATTTGTATTTAGGGCAGTCCATTTGTGATGGCACAATCCCTCTTAAAACCCAAAGTAATCAAGGCTCACGTGAGCAAAAAGGCCAAGTTTAGTACAATAAAATTATTTTTATTCATAATTTATTCCACACACTTTGAATTGCAGTAGGACTCAATTATCTGCACAGATGCTGTAAGCTCATAGTGTTTACATCCTGTTTTGAAGCTGAACGTCTTTTTCAGACCACACAGTCTTCCGAGCTGTGTAGTCTGAACCTCTGTGCTACGTCGTTCAGCACCTACAAGAAGTGCTAGAGTTTCTTTTCTAAAAATACACTAAACAGCTTCTCACCTCTCTGAAACAAAATCACTAGAATGTCATTCCCCTTGTATTTCTTCCCATAGCCTAGCTGCCTCAGCCTTGAAATTAGCATACATGCTAAAGCAGTGCGTATAAACGAGTACTCCAGTCAAAAACGCCAATCTTAATGCTAAATACCGGTAAGGCTGGTTCGCATTCCACAGGTGAATTCATACTAATGGATCCTTCCTAGCACTAGCTTCTGTCCCATGTTAAACATGTTACCATGATTCGGTTGGGGTAGCTGGTGGCCTGGTGGTTAGGAGTTGCTCCTGCGATCAGAAGGTCGTGAGTTTGAATCCCAGGACTGCTAGTGGCACCACTGAGGTTACCTTTGACCAGATACCGTCCCCACACACTGCTCCCCGGGCGCTGTGTTCCTGGATGCCTGCTGTGTCACCTGGTGAATGGGTTAAATGCAGAGAAGAATTTTGTGCTGTTTCTGCTGTGGTGTGTTCACATAGGACAAATGGACACTTTACAAAATTTATGTGAAGCAACTCTTTACACCTCATGACTGAGCTAATTCATGTGCTGGAGCAGCTTGCAGAGTAAAAAACACGGTTAATGTATTTATACACTTTAAACGTGAGATAACCTGGCCTCTGATTTCCACTCTTTGTTAGCCACATTAGCATTTTGGAATAAAGAGAAGCAGGCCTTTATTTAAAGATGACTCAACTGTGAGGCGAGTAATTGCCCTGGTTCATCCTGGGACATGGAAAGAGTCAAAGGTAGTGCTTAGACATGCACTGTACCATGACGACTTGGCTAGGATTGCTTTACAGTTTTCCTTGACTTTTTTTTTTTTTATTGGGAATCGTTCAGTCTTCTGACTTTGACCTGGTGTGTGTTTTATGTGTCTTAACGTGATGCTGTGTTCCAGTTCGTAGAAGCGGATGACTGTGACTAAAGAGCGGCTCAGACATGCCAAATCACTGTGAATTATTACATAAAAGCCCTTTTTTTCCCCATTTTTTTTCCCTCCGCAGTCCTCAGACAGGTTCTGTATCCACGCGGCGCTGTTGTCTCAGCTCAGGCCACTCATTACCATGTGCATCATTCTGATGGCCTGGAATATGAATTTTAATGAAAGCTCCAATAACGAGGCTTACACAATCCGTGCCGCTAATGAAATAGTAATATGTCCCAGAGCAGAGGTATGAATTAAATATCTCTCTCTGCCTTTGAAGACTGTTATGGAGAGAAGTGATAAGCACTGAGAGGACTTTCGGAATGCAAGGAGAGGCTGAGGGGGTTTGAGGCCGAGGGGGGCGGGGTGAAGGGGGTGGTAACTGAGGGAAAGAATTAGAAAGAGAGATGGGGAGACTGAGAGAGGGAGAAAAAGACTAGGGGCTTTGCACTCTCTCTCTCTCTCTCTCTACAGTGTGCCGTCTCTTAGGCCTGACTAAATAAGGCAAAGCAGGAGTTGGCTTCTCAGCCGCTGACGAGAATATAGTCCTGCGACTGATACAGTAGTCAATCTGTGTGCTCCTATCATCTGTTGGAGCACTCAGCAGAGTGAACGTGTTTGACCTGTGCGTGTATGTGTGTGTTTGTGTGTGTGCGCGCCACTTAATTTGCCTCTAAGATAACTTGCAACTTAGCCTGCGCTCCCGTAGCTATTAACATATGCGGCCTTTCTCACAAGCATATGGTACCAGCATATATATGCACATCTATTTATTGCTAAGAATGATTCTGCTCATTTATTCACAAACTACTTCTCTGCAAAGGACAGTTCATTGAAGAAGGCTGAGACAGTCAGTCTGCTCAACAGTGGCTGTGCGTCATTTATTTTGCCACTTAGAAGACTGGCGACTTAGCTCCGGTACTCATAGCATACATACACGCCAGCATACGTGCACCACTGAGCTGAAATTCTTGGAAACAGAAATCTTTTGGGGTGTTATTCACTGGATTTGATCCAATTTTAGTGATAAATGGATAATTTCATAGGAGTGTCTCAATCATCCCACAAATCATTGTGTAATTACACTGGATTTCATCATTTTACCAATAACCCCTTCATCATCTGCCCAAGGGTTTTGATGCTGAGTTTTCCGGACAGGATTACCTGCGCAGATTAACAATGCGCTTTAATCCCGTTCGAATTGGTCGCATCGTATTTGTGTTGGGCGAATGGAGAAGTATCTTAGTCCAGCACTAACTGTGTGTATACGTTAAGAGCTTCCTGATCTGAAGGCAAATTCAGAACATCTGCTTCCTGCTTAACATAATCCAATGTACAGAAACACCCGACAATCCTCGCAAAACCATGGGATATGACTTGTAGGCCTATGCTGTCTCTCTACACATTAGAGTGTTTTAAGTATTTACTTATTGTAAATAGCATTTACGCACAGTAAACAGACAATTTCCTACGTATTTATTTATTAATTTATTTTTTGGTGGGGAAATGTGGGAGATTTAGAGAAAAGTCTTTCACTGTTAAACCCATATTGGAAAATGCTGAAAGCTGTGATTATTTTAGTCAATAGCAACTAGGTCTTTTTCATTCACTAAAGAAATAATCAATTAATCAGCTTAAAACTGCAAGCAATACTTCATTCAGGTACTGTAAATAAAGTCATTACAAATAAATCTTGTTACTGTTCTGAATATGCTCTGACTTGCATTCAGAGGCAAGTGCAAATGGTAAGAATAAATATTTACATTATCACTCCTTCAGCATCATGTAATCAGTTGAACATTTTAACATACCAGTCATGCCAGTTTTGGTCATTTTCACTTTTCGAGATGAGCTGTGTGAACAGGTTTCCATGAGCGATGTTTTTTTTTTCTCTAACTTAAAATGTTTACAGAATGAGACATACTTTAAGCTAACTTGTCAATTTGATGCTTAATATCTGTACTAAATTGAACTGAAATGAATATTCCAGTGACGCATGATGAGATGTACCAGTTCTTGATACCCTTCCCTAGTTGCTATTGTTTGGTTTGGCAGTATGGAGGACAAACTTACTGTTCTGAATATGATGTTTCCTATTCAGGGTTTTGAAGGTAACACTGGGCTTCGGTACAAAGCTTGCATGTGTTCTATTTGACCACTTCATCCTTTGCTTTGAAGAACGTGCTCCCAGACTTTACTTCTTTTTTAGCTTTCAGCCATAATTGTTTTTTATCTTCCACTACTGCTCACATAGGAACTGCCTTATAGGCAAACTGCTCCCCTTTTCAGTTTAAATCATTAACTCACTATAGGTTGGATGATGCAATAAAAAAAATCTTTTTAAAAGGCAGAAGACTGAAATATTTGTTTACAGCTTTTTATAGTCAGTATAATGAATAATTGCATCAGCTCTGATAGTGTCATTCCATCTCATTCTTAATGCACATTTAGATTTACTCCCATAATTTGAATCCACTTAGAAAAGACTTGCAGAAGCTATTTATGAACTACGCCTATGATGAAGAATGAAAAAAATTCTTCTAGATTAATTGTAAGAGATTAATTGTCAATTTGCTTGGTGGTAATGCATTTTACATCCTGCTCCTGCTTTCACTAAGAGAATAAGAAATAGTCTGATGGAAACATGCCTTTATATGCATCACACAATGTGTTTTTATCTCTAGGCTTTTATCTTTATTCAGTAAAGCATGTTGGAATTAGTGGTGGGCAACTATGATATTCATCAGATTTTCATGAAACCTAATATATCACAATGTGTGTATTGTATTAGTTAAAACAGAACCAACAGAGCCACATTTAAAAACTATTACCAAGACAATGACTACAACTATGACATGGATTTTTATTTCATTTTTTAACTTGTTGAGTATTTATTGCATTGCATTATATCCAATCTAGTCCAGTTAAATTTCTGAGTGCTGGTAATATTACAAAATGTTCAGAAAAGCTGACTGAAATGTATCGTCACGGTAGTGATAAATACCCCCATATTGCCCACCTCTGTTGGGGATCTCTGAAAAGCCAAACATTATTGTTCAGCTGAGTTTTTTTTTTTTTATTGTTTGTTAAAAAACCCATTACTAATATAATCAGCAGTGACAGCTCATTTATGAACGCTGTGCTCATTTGTGTACCCCAGCGCTGTATAATAATATATATAGAATTCTCTCTTTTTCCTAGAGCTAACTGTAAATGCAAGGATGCTGCTGAATCCTCACAGGATTTGGTGTGAGCGTTTCTGAAGGAGGGAGGAAGATACGCGCCTCTTGACATCTTTATCTGTGCTCTTGTGTGTGCGGTAGAGAGAGAGTGGGCGGATGTGTGTGTATATGTGTGTGTGCGGGGGGCGGGAGGATGGGTTGGGGGGGTGGGGGAGGGGGGGAGGTGCTTACTGCTGCCAAATTAAAACCTCAGAATTTCTGCAACTGCTCCATCTGTCGTCAAGGAGATGTTCTTTGGCTCCGACTCTACTGTATAACACATTAGATCCGGCCTATTGAAGAGCGCTGAGCATAATACTGCCAACATAGCTTCGAAAAAAGTAAAGGTCTTCTGTTTCTTTTTTTTTCTTCTTGGTACACAGTGAGCGTGAGGAAGCCTGTGTGTTCTTCTCCACCAACACACATTCGGCGTGAACATTCAGTGTGTCATTCTCAAATCTCAACGAGGATTGTTAAATCTTTAAACTTGCGGTGATAATTATCAGCGCAGCGCAGCGGTGCAAATGGCCCACTCCCCTGTTGTTCATCGTGGTTGTGATGTCACAACCGTGAGCAACGCTACGTACGACAGCACATTCAGCCCACAGCAGTTAACAACCCCCCTCCCCCATTCAAACTGAAGTGATATGGAATGTTGTCACTGCAGACAGTCTGTAGCGGGATAACTATAGTGGAAGATGTGGGTAAAAAAATAAATAAATTGGGTAGCCGGGTAGGGTAGCAAATCAGAACACAGATCATCTATGTGTATCAGTCTTAAAGACACATAAACAAAACGACCTGTTTAGTGGGCCTGAGGTGAAAAAATATCATGGAATAAAAAATGTCGAATATGGGCCCTTTAAGCCTGTAGCCAGCTGACACAGTGAGAGAGGCAGGCCGAGACAGAGGGAGCTGCTGGGAATCGTATTTTGCCACGTGTGTGTCAGGAGCCGTAATGAAGCTTTAATCCCGCTCTGTGGGAGTATTACGGCGGCTGAGCCCAGCTCTTCACCATGAGCTGCTGCTCATCAGTAGTTTAGTAGTTTACCTTCATCAGCACTGGCACTGCATTCATGATCTCTAATGCTGATCCGTTTCGACCCGAATTCATTTTCGTTTTCGGTCTTATCGTCACTGGTCTCTTCCTCCATTCAGTCCCTGCGCCACCACAGGACCATTCATCTATTCGTATTGCATGTAAAACCCCATTTTCATGCAAGAGTAAGTGCATTCTAGTGATGCAACAAAGGAGTACAGTTTGGGTGGGATCGCGCACATTTTTGATCCCAGTTGCTTTTTTGGTGGCCAGAAATGATGTGGCATACAACATCAAGGGATATTACAACCCGCTACAGCCTCCTTAGACTCTTATTCTATAAATGCAATTTTGCCAACTTCAAGCACAGATACAAAGTCCTGACATATTTCTTATAGCATGATATTGTGAGTGTACACTATTTAAACCACCCGTTTCAACGTGAGATTGCAGTTTCACCCAGTTACTAATCAACCATGAACACAGCTACGTGTGACAACCCATTCAGCCTATGGCAGTAAACACCCCCCATTCCTACTGAAGTGATATGGAACGTTGTTACTGCGGACAATCTGCGGAAGAAGTGGGTAAAAAAAAATTTTTGAATTAAACACAGCGCAGGGTCGCCAATCAGAACACAGATCGTCTATGTGTATACGTCTTAAAGACGCATTAACAAAATGACCTGTTTAATTCTATGTGGTTAATAAATGGCAATGTAAAAAATGAATTAAATTAGTACATAAAAACACACTTCAATGTAAGATGGCAGTTTCACCCAATTGCTAATCAAATTCAACTATCATTTTATTTGAAACAAAGTATAAGCAAGGGCCTGCAACATTGTAAAATTTTACAATCCACTACAGCCTCTTTAGAGTCTTTTCCTATAAATGCTATTTTGCTGACTTCAAGCACAGACAGAAAGTCATGTCATATTTCTTCTAGCAAGCTATTGTGCTTGTATACTATTTAAACCACCCACGTCAACGGAAGATTTCACCCAATTACTAATCAAATCTAACTGACTGTTTCGTTTTATTTGTAACAAGTATGGACCAAAACGAGCATATACGGGTACATATTTATACCTATAACATTAAATAGTGTCCCCTCCCTCTATAAATACACTTACCTTGAAAAAGAATCGATAAAATACTTAACTTAACATCTTTGCATTCATGTGTGACTTCCTTTAACACGAGTGCTGCCCCAATCATGTTATCACCCATATACACACATTTGACTCACACATCTGTATTATTGTTGTTGGTTGTTATTATTAATGTTAATACTGTCAGAATGTGATTCCTGGTTCATTTGTTGTTGCAATTTTAGGATATGTCAAAGTGAATTCAACATTAGCACATGCATTTTTTGTGCATGTCTGTGCTGCACTATCCACATAATCTCTCGGAAATCTTTTAACATTTGACTCTTTACAGATGCTTATGTTGTTATTGCAGCGTGAGCTGCTGATAATAACAGCACAAGAGCGACAGGGAGTCATTTGAGTTCACATGTCATTTGTCTCATACATTGTGACAGCTACAAACTGTCAGACACTATCTGAATGTAGTCAATATTGCAAGGCATTCAGTCTTCAGCTCATTGTGAGGACCAGGTCCTGAGATTTCAATGTGATCCAGTGCAGCTAAGCTAGCGAGACGGTACTATGGGAGGAGCGCAGCAAGTAGCCTGTTGGGTTGCCAGTAGTTTTTAGCTAGACTAAATGCAAATATTACACTCTTATGTCCATTACCTTGAAAATAAACCTCAGACTGCTACTGATTACACAGCAATAGGTGATCGAGGGACTGTTGTGTTTCCATTTTTTGTTGAATGCCACAGCAACATCTCTGACTCTATATAGCTAAACATGTTGACCTTAGTGTGTTTTGCACTGTTTGTGTGTTGCATTATGAATTAGTGCCATACTGGTGCAAAAGTTTCGACACAGTTGTGCTACAGGTACTAGGGACGCACCATCAGAATGGTCTAGAAGAAGCAGTTTTCGCTCCTGGTGCACGTTCAGCAAGTTGCAAGCATCACACATGTTGCAAAACGTTCAGTTTCTAGCGCTGGCCAAGAGAAATTTTACACTACGCTGTTTTTAAATGTTCATTCAAATAGGGAGACTGTGTAAGTTTGACTGGACTGATACAGAATATAAAGCTAGATTTAAAACAGTGTGTCTGCTAAGTTTTGTATTGGAGTTTGTGTTGTTATAAATTAGGACACCAACGTTTTCATTATTACTGCGAATTGTGAATTGGTTTCAGAGATAGCGGTCTCCTTGACTGCTAATAATCGATATCGGCCCTTAAAAACAAATCAGTTGAATGCTGGTGTTTACTATAATTTCAAACCCATGTTATTTGCTATGGTTTTGTTTGCTTCTTAAAGATGTGATTGCTTATTGCAAGCGTACTTGAATCTTTGCACTCTGTTCTGCATTCTGTTCTGTATGAACAGTCAAAACCGACACCTACTAGAAAGGAGCTAGGACTCATTTGAAAAGGTTATAAGAACCGTGTCAGGTTGGCATTTTATCTTTGAAAATGTGAAGCAGCATACAGAATGGCTATGAAAACTGATACATAAATAAATAAATAAATTTTGATGCCAGAGATTGTCTCTGAGCTGGCTAAGCATCTTCGTTTGATGATAGATGAGGGTTAATATGATTTTTCCTTGCATAAACATATATGATGAGACATTTTTCAGATATTTTGATGGAAGATTCTGAAAACAAGGATATTGTTTGTTAAATGGTTTGACGATTCATGTTAATATCAGCTTTGCTTACAGAGTTCTGCTGACAAAGGTCGTGCTTCATTAAGTACTATGAGAATTCTACTGCTGTATTTCTCGTAAAGGGACAAATTCTAGCAAATGATCAAATGGGTTATGAAAGAGAGAAAATATTTAAAGGTGCTTTGGACTAATGATGACTTTGACACTGAAAACAGTGTTCATACACAAAGCTTTTACTAATGAAGCTCTCAACTCATATAATGATCATGAATTAAAGTGCTCAACTCCAGTTTCTTGAGTAGGGTGAAAGTGGAGGCCGTTTTTCCGGAAGCCCATGCCTTGAGATTTCTCTCAGCAGATGTGACTCGGACCCCTCAAGTAGATCAGTTTGCTAATCAGGGCCAGTACACTCGGCCTGACACGAATAACAGGCAAAGAGGCCACACTGCTGGACTGAAACGCTAGACGGGACTAAAATTAGAGGCTCGTTTTTGGTTGAGGAGTTGAAGCCTTCACTCAGAAACACTGCTGTCCAAGACTACATGCCCATATCACTGCTACTGCCCCCTTCCTACATATCTAAATTCTCTTATTAAGGGGGAAAGACATCTTTTCCTTTAAAGAACAGGTGGTTTGAGAACATTTTTGACACAGACATGCACATGAAGTGGTCATGGTGACCAACACTGGTGTAAAGGGTGAGGGTAAAGGGGGCATTTGGCTGATGCTCTTATCCAGAGTCACTTACAGGGACAGACCCCCTGGAGCAACTGAGGGTTAAGTGTCTTGCTCAAGGACACACTGGTAGGAAGTGGGGGTTTGAAGCTGCTACTTTGTGGTCATCGGGTCCACAGGCAAGTGTTTTACCCACTAGGTTCCTACCACTCTGAGACCCCCTGAAGCACAGGCCAGGCCCCAAGACCCCCTGAAGCAGGGGACAGACCCCCCTCATTTAGCTGTTCTAATGGAAGACGCTGGAATTGGATACCTATACAAGTCATCTATAATAGTACAGTTACTAAAGTGAAGTGAATTATGTTCAGTATTGCATTAAGTCTGATCAGTGCATCGCTCAGCTGAGAAGGTCCACCTAACCTGAAGGCCCATGTTCCCAGTGTGTGTTTCTGTGTTTTTGTCTATTTCTCAGTGGTTCTTACCTACCCCCAGTCTGACTCTGTATCTCTCTCTCTCTCTCTCTCTCTCTCTCTCTCTCAGGACGGCCCACGCCAGAGCGAAGGGTGAAGCAGCTGACCAGGCCGCGCTGTCCGCCTGCCAAAACTCGGACATTGCCCGAGCAGTGGCCAGAGAGCTGTCCCCTGCCTTCCATCAGCCAGGTGAACATCTCAAACACACACACACACACACACACACACACAGTTTAATACATAAACACAAGAATGCATACTTGGAGTGTAAAACTTTGATCAAAATATCATGATACTTTGATCTACAAGTGCGTTCAACTGCATTAGTTAGAATAATAGGGAGAAAAATTCATAGATCCGTCCAAAGGAGCCACACATTCAGCGGAGAATGAACAGGACAGCAAATCACCAAACATTTACCCTGCTGATTTATCTGCAGCATACAGAATGTATCCCAAAATCCCTAAAATTCTGCCAGTACAGAGTTATTCAAGCAAACCATCCTATGCTAAACAGTGTACCCTTTCAAACTGGGCGTGCTGTTGAATCATTTGAAGTGTTTTTTTGTCCCACGAAATAACCCCTGGACAATAAACCTGGATCCACTGATGTGTGGATAGTTAATAAACTCATATTTGTGTGTTGAGTATTTTTTAAAATAGTAACACAAAAAACACACCAAAGTAATTAAACTGAATTGTGACAAAAGCCTCCAGTGCACAGACCATTGATCTATAGGTGCTAACAGATGGACCCTTAAACTCAGTGACCAAACCTATTCAAATGTAAGCCTGGTAGATTTCCTGAAAAGTGAATGTGCAACGGTATGTTTAGTAATGGGTTAAAGGAGTTAAATGTCATTTACTGCAATGCATAAGCTAATATGTAATATGATGTTATATTAATGTCAGACCTTTTTTTTGCAGTTTTAAGGAGCGTTTAGACTTTATTCTTCATAGAACCAGTGAGAATCTCTTTGAAGCACTACTAATCCTGACTGCTATCCTAGCCACTGAGCTATACAAAGTTTTTTTTTTAAGCCAATAAACACCTCAGTTTACAACCAATCAGAGCAAGCCTTCTGTTAAAGTGTAATTTTCTTAAATTGTTCATTGCATTATATCATTACTAGTGTATTTTGTCTAAATATTTACTGCAATCGTTTTCCCCCCAACTCTCCAGCTCTACACGAGCAAACACAGCACGTCTAAACACGCGTCAGCCCGCAACCCCCCACCCCATCGCACGTGTGATGTCTTTGTGTCCTCGTCTTTGTGTCTGGCTTGAGTATGTCTTTATTGGACGAAGAGTTTGTTGAGCAGATGCAAATGCAAATGTGTTCTGAAGGGGAGGCATAGCATTTGCATAAATTATCTGCTGTTCTGTTCGCTGCAGCCAGTCGACTCGCTCTGCTTTTAAGCGTGGGGAGATTATTTTAGGAAAACGCGAGGGTCGGGTTTTGTTTTTTTTGGTTTTTTTTCTGCACCGACAGGAAATACTTCTGTTCAGTGGATCCCAAAACTGCCAGGCTGTGTATTTTAGGCTGGATCTCGATTATGCAATAGTGCATTACCTTTGGTCTTACAATACTCAATAGGACCAGGTTATAAATATTTATCTTCAGAAAATGTTTACTCTTGCCATTTTTTGGAGTTTTTTGGTCACATTTCATATTTAACCTCAAGACATCGTTACAGATCAATGATGTAGTCGGTGTGATTTCACTGCCTTTCATTTTCAACCTCGACTTTAGGGGTGTAACGATACAGTACAAACTGTGGCTCTTGTATCGTGATGCAGTGCGTTTTAAGTATAGATATAAAGGAGTGAGAGCATTCGTTTCGTTTTTTCTTAGAGTCCAGTCACTAAAACAAGACTACAACATGATTAACAAAACATTAAAATTTGTTTAAAGACAAAAAAAGAGTAAGAAGGATATAAAGTAGTGTAAAAAAAAATAAAATAATACTGTGTAAAATGAGAGCCTGATTGATTGTGGTACAAAATTGATCAAACTATGATTGGTTCACAGCTTATACTGTTTTGTAACAGTATAAGCTGTACACATTTTTGTATAACCTTTGTATAAAAGGTGTCACTTAACAAAAATGGAGCACATGAGCCATTAAGAAGGACTACTACTACATTCTTATTGTACTGCTTATTATTATTATGTAACTATGTCAACATGATTAGTAATTTATTTTTAACATTGTTATTGTGTCAATATGATTAGTAATTTAGTGCTTTGCCACTAATGTTAACACTTAAAAGGGACAGCCTATGCATAGACTTTCAGAAATTCTAAAAACATTATTTTTGTAACCAAGGAAACCTTTAAAATGCAGAAAAACAACAAAAATGTGCCTGTATTGGTGTTTTCTTACTGTAAGAAAGAGCAGTGGCCCACAAACTGGCTACTAATCACTGGTGATTGTTCAAAAAAGGTAGCAGGGTAAAGGGAATGTGGACTGGGACTGAACTGGGGGGTCCAAGCCCCTTTTCAGTAGCTGATAGCTCAACCCCTCAGACCCAGTATGACCTGTATGACCTCCAGTCCTAATTCCATGTATTATCCTTAATCATTTTAAAAATGTTGAGTTTTGTTAGGTAACATAGGCAAAAGGCTAATATTGTACAGACACAATCACTCCAATGTACATTAGGGATTTAGTTTTGACCGGAAGTGTTTAAAATCCCAATTCTGATCTCTGCTTTAGCATTCCCCACTGAAGATGAAATTGCATTGATAAAGCACTCATCTCACCAGAATTCTGCTATTTCTCATTTTAAAAAAACTTTCAGACATGCAAACTAGTCTGACAGTCCAATAATTTTGCATGTGTAGTATTTAATCTTTAAAACTTGAGCAATACGGTAAAAGAAATTGCTATTTGTATGACAAAACATGTATATCATATTCATTTATTCTCCTCAAAAATGGCTTCAAATGATGTTTTTTTTCTCAGAAGAACCAGATTTTGGACTGAACAGATTGTTTTACTTAATTAAATAAGAGTTGTTTTTTCCAAAGTTATGAAATATTTTTCCTCAAAATCACCCTAAAAATCAATTGATCTAAATTGGTATTTTGTCATTGTACAACAAAACATTCAGAAAAATACACTTTTGATGCACAATGTAACGGTAAACGCAATAAACTGACTAAAGATTTACGCAAATAGCAGCACAGTAAAACAAAAACAAAAATGATTTCTCTGCACTTCTGACATTATTTACGCGAGAATTATATTCCAGTACCTTTAAATAGCTCATAAAAGTTTATATGTACTATAAAACTTGTGTTATGAGCATGTTTAGAGCCAAAAAGTCTGTGAGCCAAAGTCGACTGTACACTGCAGTATAATCAGAAAAAAGTTTTTTTCTACTATTAGGTTATAGGTCTAAATTATAGAACACAACATTAAAAAGTCGCTTTTCCAGGCTTTTCTCAGTCACACATAACAGTTGGCTCATCTGTCAGTTATCTCTTTGTGCCAGAGACATCTCCCTGTTCTCCTCTGTCTCTGGATTGCTCGAACGCCCCTAAATCTCACAGCTCCTTTTGTCTTCTGCAGTGCTGCATAGGTATCGCTGCCAAGAGTCTGCCGAGACTTCAGCACATTCTCAACAACGCAGTTAGTGTTAGTGCAGAGTCTGAAAACAGCCAGGCCATTCCAGCCTTATCTCTGACCCCACATCTGCTCGGCACAGTCAGAACCCGGCGGGCTCACAATAGGCCAGTGTGGGTCCAAGTATTTGTTTCGGCCAAACAGAAGTGAACCTGATTCAGCTAATTAAAGGCTTGGTTGAATTGATATTTTTGGCCAAAAAGCATCAAGTTTGCTCTAGTGGAGTGGAAGCTCACAGCCACCAGTTACCACTGAGCAAAGTGCACACATTGGCTACATGATACACACTCACCTCAAACAATATTGACAGAGTTCAGGCTCAGTGATGGCTGCTGCTGCTGTGTGTGTGTGTGTGTGTGTGTGTGTATATATATATATACAGTAATTGCTGATTTTTTTCTGAGAACCGAACTAATAATTGTACGTAAAACTCCCGCAAATTTGCGGAAACCACAGATATCCTCAGATTTTTTTTTTTTTTCGCTTTTGTAACATCCGGGCCTCGTCCGCCACGCCCCTTGTCCTTGTGCTGGGTTGTTTATGTTTGTCTGCGGCGGTTAAGCAATCAGATGCAACTGAACAGAATGAGCCTCACTGCTCAGGGTCGCGCCCAAACATAAACAACCTGCACGTCACAGCTTTTTTGTGGCAACTTATAATTTTTCATTCATTTTAGTCATAAATTATTAAGAAAAATATAATTTACTTGTTTTAACATAAATATAACGTAATTTCAGCTAAATTTCCACATTAAATATAACAATACATTTTTGGTACTGTGTAGAGAAATACAAAGAAAGCGTGTCTTGTGATGGTGAGGTACCACTGTACTCAGAGGCGGGAGGTTCGAAAGTAGCCAATCCGAGCTGTTTATTTCTCCTTGCTGCTGACTGGCTGCTGCCCTGTGATGCATCTCTGGCAGCTGTAATCCAGAATTTGCCCCTGTGGAGCGTCTCAAGTGTTTCTCGAGTGTTTCTCTGAGTGTTCTCGTGTTTTTCGTTTTGTTCTTCTGAAAGCCCTGTATTTTTATTACTGTAAATTAAATTAATTTATTACTGGATTTACCCTGCTTATACCAAAGAAAACAACAGATACCAAAGAAAACGCCCGTGCATGAATTACAGTGCAGTCTATACAGGGGTAACATGGATATTTTACATTCTAGCACTGCGGGAGTTCAGTGTAAACTGTACAGTACAAATACAGGTTTACCTTTATATTTTCTTTCAGGGTAATGTATTATGCTGAGTTTAAAATGAAATTAAAGTGTTTTGGGAGCATATTTGGGGGAATATTTGGTGGAATATTTAGGGTTTGTACTATAAAATTAGGCCTTTTTAGGCATTTGTTTCACCACATTACAACACTATATGGGGGTGCTCTTGAGACATAAGCAGGGGTTTACTGTACCATGTATTCCCTGAATTGAATACCTGAAACACAATCCATAAACACATGAAATACACGTCTGTGCATCATGAGGTTTGGTGCAGTGGTAAGCAAGGGATTGATTTTGTTTTGACGACTGGGAAAGCTGAGGTGGGCGGCGGGCAATTTCAATTTGTCGAACTAGTTGTGGCGAGATACATAATTTCGGCGACCTGCGGCGAGGTAGGGATTGGGGTTGGGTATACAGAACTTTGCAAAACTGAAAAAAGTAGCTGATTTCTTTCACTTTCACTGAAGTCTAGTACCCATGGTGGCCATGCAGGAGCTTGTGAAAACCCCACCTACACAACCACACAGGCAACACCTTACCACCTATTCCCCTCCTCTGGATAACTGGACTAGCCTCTGCAACATATAATACAAATTTATGAGTCAATCGATAAATACCTTCGAGTGAAACATTCCAGACAATGTTGAACACACTTGGAATAAACATTTACAGAATTCACCACCTGCCTCGTAGAACTGACTAGTTTCATGACTTTTTCCAAGGGAAATGTATTGAAAGTTTCAACTGCGATACATTATATGGACAAAAGTATTGGGACATACCTCTTAATTATTGAATATGTGGCCCCTTAATTCCAGTAAAGTAAGCAATCTTAATGCTTCATGCTAGCCAGGCCTTCTTGTTCAACATCAGTGCCTGACCTCATAAATGTTATACAGAATGAATGGGCACAAGTTCCCAGAGAAACTCCAAAATCTTGTGGAAAGCCTTAATAGAAGAGTGGAAGCTGTTATTTCTGCAAAGTGAGGACCAACTCCATATTAAAGTCTATGTATTTGAATGCAAAGTCAAAGTCTCTGTTGAGGTAATGGTAAGGTGTCCCAATACTTTTGTTCATATAGCATATAAACTACAGATGGGGAAGGCAGACATTAGCCTGAAAAATTTAGTATTCTATCAACAAGTGCAGGGCAAAAGTGTATTAATACTGAAAAGTCTTAGGAAAATAAAGCCACATTCATGGCTGCTATCTACAGGACTAAAACTGCAAATCGGTGAAATTTGATTGTGCATCATTTAACAGAAGTAGGTCTATTTTTGTCTTATCTTGTGTATACAACATAAAGCACTTGAAAAACGTGTTCTCAAACAGTTCACACATTATTTATGCCCTTACCAGATGGTAGTGATTATATAGTGATTTTGACTATATCTCATCACCAGTGACATGACAAAATAAAAAACTTTAAAAAAAAGATTCTATCTTTAGAATCAGAAGCACTGAAAAATAAACTGCTTTATCTTCTACTTCCATTTACAACAGTGGTCTCAAATGTATTTTTCTAATGGTCACAAACTCTAGTATGCAAAGGGCTTTTTAATAGCCTCCAACCTTAAGTTAGTTCATCATATTTAGGTTTCCAATAAACAAATTCTTCCCATTTATGTATTCTGTCTTTTATAGACTGTGCCATTTCTGCAATTTTATAAGATCACTACAAATCACACTGTGCGACATAGATATAATAAATTGGGTACGCCGTTGTGTGTGAAGGCGGGTAGACATAATCACTCTTTGGTCGCCTTGACGACGGTTGTCTTTGAACCTCTCTCACAGAAAGATGCAGGACCACAGCTTAGGAGCCACAACCCAAGAAATCACCACAATTGTTTCACGACTGTCATTTTTTGTGTGGGAACAGATCAAAATCATACAGTGTGTAACGGGCATTAGACAGCCTCACTCATTGGGAGGGTTCACCAATTTGTGGTGCTGAGGGAAAGAGGGTGAAAAATCAAGGCCAGGAAATGCATCAGGAAAGCTACATGGCAGTGGTTCAGTGACAACTAAGAGCGACACGCACTACAAGACACATTTAATTTTGGCTACCACTCAACTTTGCACGGTAACGGTAAACAGCTACTCTCTCCTAGTTAACAGTGTGGTTTAACATTTCCCCATTTGTTGTTGAACATTTACTGTGTTTTAATATCCCTCATCCCACTCACCCCTAACCCAGTATACTGCAGGGAATGCTTGGAGACTGTTTAAAAGGTATAAGTGGATACCCACTAAATGCTACACGATACTATAATGACACTCCAACTAGGTTAAATTAGCCACTGCTTTCTAGCTTATGCAAAAGATTTATGACGTTGCGAAGCTTCAAAAAAGGTAAAACACATTTTTAAACCAAAATCCTCATGACAAACAGTGCCAAAGTGGTCACTAACACATTATTGGGAATCACTTAAATTTTGAATTTGGACAGGACTGCGGATGCGTCGATATGGTAATTGTGGGCCTCTGCTGATATCCAATCTTTTCGTGTGCACATCCACCTGAATTAGAAGTATGAAAAAAAAAATAATAATAAAAGGCAGCACCTGACAATCATGCTAATATTAGCTGCTAACTGCCTTTTAAAGTATTGTGAAGTCCTGCGCACAAAGGTCTGTCTCTCGGCCGTGTAGTCGAGGGGCGGGGCAGGGCACGCAGTATGAAGTTACTCAAATTAGGTAGCATTTGCACTGTGAATACTGAAAACTGCCACGTATTTGCATACCACATACACCAATTTGTACCTGCATACCACTTATGTCAATCCCTGGTTATAGGCTATTAGAAAGCCTGTGCATTGCAAAGCTTGTGAAAATTAAAAACTACTAATACAAAAACTACATCTCAGAATATTCCAAGGTAACAATAAGTACACCACATATTGAATGACCCTTTTTTATTTTTATTTTTTTTATTTATTTATATATATATATATAAACACTAAGAAAGGTCCAAGGCTGATATGTACTTTTCACACAATTATCTACCTATTAAGATTTGATTTCAATATCACTGAAAACTCCTAGACTGGACTATCTTATTTTCAATTCACTAGAAATAATCTAGTCAAATTTTTTCCACAATTTATCTCCACATTGAGGTGTTCTGGGAGGTGAGGGCAAAAATGTGGACTGTCTGAGAACACGGTTTACAAACACGACCCTGGGCGAATGTCTGTCTACCGCTACAAAAAAATCAGTGTGAAAAGTAGTGCAGTTCGTTTTCCCTTAAAATAGGCCCATTTTCATCTTTCTTGAAACAGGATACTCAAAAAATGTGTTACCAAATAGCTCACTCATTTTTTGGCCGTTTATGGCATGCTTTCTGATAAGTAAAGTGATTTCTACTCAAGAACTGCGAGATGGCCCAAAAGATAACCACATACTGCTCACCACCGTATGACTGTGAGCTATTTTCAGCCTAATTCAGTTGAATACCAGAACATGAAACATGGGACCCTGTTCATCTTCAACACTGCTGCAAGATGCCTGTACTAAAACATGAAATGTATTATTTCTGGCGGACTTTATTCTATATAAGAGCTCAGCTTACAAGCAGCATGAAAAACATCCTTCCTGTACCCCATATAGACTACAAGTCACACCACAGGTTTTTACCACTTATCTGTTTATTTCAGAAACTGCAGATTTTTATTCCTGTTGAGCACTGTAAAGTTGTTAAGTGAACAACTATAAATAAAAAATATATCTAAGTTTTCTTTATAACACAGAAAGAAATAACAGTGCATGCCTGACATCCTATTAACCAGACGTGTGGTGATGCAGAGTAAAATTCTAGACTGTTCTTTAACTTTAAATGCACTCACTAACTTTCAACACTTTAAATATCTTGTCTGGTGATCCATATTATAATTATAATTATATTAGGTGGTTTTTTGTTAGTCAGTAGTGAAAAAAAACAAAATTTTCTGGTTAATGAAGGAACTCAAACGTGAACACACCATACATTTATTTGTTAGCAATGAATATTAAGTGAGCAAAATGCAAATGTAGAAAATCTCAGTGTGCGCCAAAATGTTTGACAGGTAGTGTAAGTAGAAAGCCTAATCCTGACAGCACAGGTAGAGAAATATGGTGGGAAACATAAAGGTATCTTACTATTCGAAGTTCAATAAAGTTAAAACTAAGCAAACCAGGATTCACAAAAGATCTTAAAAAAAAAAACCTTAAATGTGTTTTCTTTTCCTTAAGAATTCTCCAACATTCCTTAACTTTTCCCTTGTGAACAATTTTAAGAAGCACCGTTCTTGAAAATATGTTCTTAAAATGTTTTCTTAACCTTACAGCAGCCTCACATTTGTCTTAGAATATAAGGTTTGACTCGCCTCTTGCTTTTTGCCACTGTCTCAAAGAGGATTTTTTTCCGTCCACCTCTGTTTCAAATTCTTGGCTCATTTTTTAAAGTATTTTGTTTGATATTCTCCCCCTATTTTGCCATACTCTGAACGACAAACTAAATAATGCAAACGATGCCCTGTGTCATTTACAAGATAGAATAAAACGGAATAATGCAAATATAGGTCAATACAAATTCAAATTATGTCTTGTGTCATGTACATGATAGGATATGATGATGCAAACTCAGTTTCAAATTATTAAATGACCATTAAAGACGTATCTATTTCAGTCAAATGAAGAAATTACAGTTTACAGTGAAGGTTTAATTAACATGATATTCTTAGTAAAACCTTCACCAAGGCAAAAATTAAAACTTACCATTAAGCAAGTTTTTATGAACCTCAAAACTTTAGTCTTAAGATCCCACATAAATTCTTTCTTCAGAAAGCTGTGACTCGAGTCATAGGACTTTATATAAAAATTACAATTTTTACAGTGTATTTACTGATTTAAGATTTTTGCCAGCATGAGATGTGAACATACTGCCATAAGTTATCAATGAAAATATTTTACAACACTCATCTTTTTAAATCACTATGGATGAAAACATCTGCCAAAAACGTGAATGTATGGCTTACGGCCACTACAGAAAAGTTTCATAAAAACTAGTGGCGTTATCTTAGTGTGCTAACTTTAGGTATCGGCTGCTAAAGATAATCAATTTATTCCAAAAACAGATTTTTATTTTTGTTAAGTACTGGAAAGTTGTTGAGTGAACAACTATAAATGACTATGTTAAATAAAACAAGCTTCCTTTATAAAACAGAATCTGTAACAGTGCACGTCTGACATCTTAAGTGGTTGTGTGGTGATGCAGAGTCAAATTCTAGACTGTAACTTTAAACGCACTCGTTATATGTTTTGGAATAGTTTGTTAAAAATAAGACACTTTTCTGGTCATCCACATTATAATTACATTAGGTGGCTTTTGTAGGTCAGTAGAGACGAATTTAAAAAATTACATTTTCTAGCTAGTAAGAGTACTCAAATGGTGTACATGCTGTAACTGTATTTGTTAGCAATGAATATTAAGTGTATTTTTGTAGCAAATATCATTTGTGTGCTACATTTTTGTAGATTATCAGATGTTCAGATATTACCATTCTATTGAAAGCTGTGAATTAGCAACTGGGTAACAATGAATTCACTAATTAGAAAGAACCCTTTGCACTAACAGGCAAGAGTTTGGGGCATACATTGTGTGTTACAGTGTAGTGAAGAACACAAGAAGAACTCCAAAAACCTTTTCTAATCTAAATGATGGATCTTCAACATGGCTTTCTACTGTTCTTCCCATTTCTACTGACTCATTGTGAACTTTTGACCATCTTCCTCACTTCATACAAACCACAACCTGGACCGTTTTCATGGGAAATGGGTTTAGTTTGCCACTCTTGTGTACAGTAATGTGATGAATGTTCATTTCGATTTCATGCTTTTGAATTCTAGATATCTTCACTTGCACTACTGGCTCTAAAAAGACAACAAAGCACAAAATCAGTAGGCAACCAGGATTCATTCCATTTCCTGCCGAGATTTGATGCAGCATTTTCAGCTTCATATCTCTGGTTTAAAAATGAAAAAAGGATTTTCAAAGAAGGCAACCTGCTATACGCAACATGATAAATCATTTGGAAACTTAACGCTAAGTGATTTCCACCACCGCCATCTGAAATTCTGAAATACAGGCGTAATTCTACAACTGGAATGACTAATATGATTAGGGGATTGCCCATTTCTTCAAAACATACTGGACTTTTCTGGAGAACTGCCTTGTTTCTTTAGACATCACCTCTTCGCCAGTGGTTCTGTCAGTGTAAATATTACATATAAAATGGCCTTAAACAGTAAGGAAGAGAGTTTTTATAATATATATTATGTACATTATCATCTTGTGCGTCATATTAGGAGGGTTTTTATGTACCAGGACTGTGGTAAAAGAGCTCAATTCTATTTCTAGGTCACCAAAACTTCTCTAACTTCCTTTTTTCCACTTTTGGCCTCTTTTAGGTTTCTGTTGGGCCTTTACAACATTTCTGAGGTTTTTATATGCTACAGAAATACTAATATATGAGTGAAATTCAAGTGCAAGGATAAGATTTGTCAGTCTTCAATACCACGCAAAATCAGATTTTAACAAATATTTTCTGTATTACTATTGGATAAAAATAATCCTTAACAAATAGAATGATCCTCCTACCAATAGACTGCTGTGTAAATTTTTCTTCCTGGAAAAATACAGGAATTAAACCTGACCTCCAGGCTTGTTCTTAATTAAATAAACCTAAGCAGCTTTCTAAGATGGGTCTCCACTGTCGGGTCCATTTAACAGAAAAAATATTGCTTGAAAACAATGCTTGCTTCCTAAAAAAATATGATCTAAAATCTTTTACTCATTGGTAGCAGCATCTAAACAAAGCTATCATTTAGGTTTACGTTTGCCTGAATGTCTCATTATTCAAAATCCATATTGAGTACACTATAGGGACAAAAATATTGGGACCAAGACCATTACACCAACAGGGACTTAAAATACATAGACTTTAATATGTAGTTGGTCCCTCCTTTGTAACTCATCCAACCACGTCTTTATGGACCTTGCTTTGTGCACTGAAGCACAGCCATGTTGGAATAGAAAAGGTTCTTCTTCAAACTGTGTCCACAAAGTTGGAAGCCTGGCGTTGTCCAAACTGTCTTGGTATGCTGAAGCATTTAAGGTTCCCCTTCACTAGAAGTAAGGGGCCTAGCCAAACCCCGAAAAACAGCTGTGTCCCTATACTTTTGTCCACGTAATGTAGCTGAATAGGCTCTTTCGTCATTGCCACACTGTAACAGACAACTATCTGTTGTCGGTCGGTTAAAAATATACTAAATATGCCACCCCGTCGTCATTATTTCACCAGTACAGAAAAATATAGTGATAAAACGACTCTAACTGGGTTTTATTAGTGGTATTAGCATTAGCCACCTAGCTGTCCTCTTTCACGGCAAAACAAATCGACTTTCCAGATTAAAACATTTAGCACGGATTAGCTATGGATCACTAGATCACAGTCACGTACCTTTTGCACTGCCAACGGCAGATGTGACCCGCTCCGAGCCCGAATTTGCTGGATTTAACCCTGGAAACGGGTTTGTTGTTTAGATCTTCTCGCTAAAAGAACGAAATCTCCCCTAGAGTGTCACTGCGCATGCGCGTTGCGTGATACCGTGTCCCATTAACCTGCTGGTGTTGTGGCGCAACATCCTGGGCTGGAATGGGTTGTGTCCCAAATCTCACCCCTCTGGCACAAATGTCTGCTAAAAGTGGTAAAAACAGAAATGATTACGGTCCAACTATATTCTTACTGCAATGCCCTCCGCGGCCTAGTGGTTAGGGCTTTGCCCCTTCAATGAGAAGGCAGTGGGTTCGACTCCTAGGACTCCTAGGTACCCTTGAGCAGGGTTCTGCGCGCTGCATAGAATTTGATTCTGCATCACCACGCAACCAGTTAATAGGATGTCAGACATGGACTGTAAAAGATTCTTTCCATGTTATAAAGGAAACTTGTTTTATTTGGCATATTTTCATTCATGGTTGTTCACTTAAAAAATGTCCAATACTTAACATGAATAAATATCTGTAGTTTCTGAAATAAATGGATAAGTGATAAAACCTGTGATGAGCAAAAACTTTTGACTGGTAATATACACTATATGGACAAATGTATTGGGATGCCTGAACATTACACCATCAGGGAATTTAATGGCATTCAAATACATAGACTTTAAAATGGAATTGGTCCCCGGTTTGCATTTGAACTTCTGTAGAAGAATGTTAAGATATTAATATAGAAATATTAACGTAGTATATAATGTATATTATGATGCTGTCAAAAATGCACGATTAATTTATTGGGAATAAATAAGTTATATTAGTTTAATTTAAATACAAAATTATTTTACAGCTCAGTTTGTATATGCTCGTATATGGACAGTACGGACTGGAGAATGAAATGTACATTTTGAAACATTGGCTATGTTTACGTACTATGCCAAAAAAGGTTATTTAAAAAAAGCAAGGAAAATAAATTTTTAAGATGATGGTTGTGTGCAGTGTTTGTTAAGAGAAAGGGCCTTCCTTGTTGGTCCTCTTTGCCCACACACATATAACTTTGCCATGCCCAGTGCAGGGGTGTGCAACTCTGGTCCTGGAGGATCCTGCACAGTTTGGTAGATTCCCTATCTTGTTTAAACCCATTCACTAAACATGGCAGGTAATAGAGGAGTTGAATCAGGTGTGCTGGAGCAGGAAAATTTCCACACCATGCTGGACACTGGATCATAAAGACTGGAGTTGGGCACTCTTGCCTGTTAGTGCAAAGGGTTCCCAATCCCAGTCTTCGTGACCCCATGCTCTGCACACTTTTGTGTTTTCTCTACACTGCAACACTTGGTCCAGGCCACAAGGATCATTAATTTGGTAACGAGTTGACTAGAAGAAACAAAGCACAAAGTTTACATATTGTGTGGCTACCACGACTGACAATGGGAACTCTTGCCTTAGTGTGACTACTGGAGTCGGGGCTCCCAGTAAATTGTGTTAAACTTTCATGATTTATGAACCAATAGAAATACTTCAAAATGATTTAGAATTAAACTAGCCTGTGGCCTGGTGGTTAGGGAGCTACCCCTGTGATCAGAAGGTCATAGGTTTGAATCCTAGGATTGTCAGTGGCAACACTGAGATACCTTTGAGCAAGGTGCCATCCCCACAGACTGCTGCATTGCTGGCTGCCCACTGCTTCACTTAGTGAATGGTTTAAATGCAGAGAAAGAATTTCACATTGTTCACACTGTGGTGTGTTCATGTGTGATTTAAGGGGCCATATTACTTTACATTTGTGTTTTTTTTTGGCATTTTAAAATTAAATAATATCAAGCGTCATCAAAAGCTTTGGGACAAATAGCTCTCCATTTTGTAAGTTGACAAAATGTAACATATTAAATAAAAATCTGTATAGATGGAAGTTTAAACTGAAGCAACAGCCTAAAAATAATCAAAGTGCACAGATTTGCATCCCATTGCTGTGATCAGCACTCCAGCCCTTTAACTTGACCTACCTTTGGGTCAAAATATTTTGAATAAGTGCTTTTAAAAAAATATTGCAGAACCTTTCCTCATCATATCCAAAGAAAATACATTCAGTTAAAACTCTGTGGTTCAAAACACACTTACAACAGTATCCAGGTAAAATACTTTCTGAGATAATTAATGCTACATAATGCTAAGCTACCGATAAAAACTACCAGGATTTTCTGTAAACAGTAGTTTGGAAAGAAAACTTTATTAAGGCAAAAGTTGCTCTTGAAACCAAAGAAGATTCTGTTTTATGTTAAAAAGAAAAAAAACCTCTGCCCTCTGCAGATATTTTTCTCACTTAATTGAAAAGTAACAGCAATAAAGTGTCCCCAAACGTTTAATGGGCAGTTTAGGCCTTTATAAAATTGCCGGACATGATAAATGTCACAATGTCAAATCCTTTTTAGTGTCATTTCATAGAAATCTGGGTCAGGAACGGTGGAGGAAACAGGTGCTGCTTTTTTGTTGTAATGTCATCTGTGTCTTGTTATGCTGGGTTGTAAAACAACTCAACAGCAAGTGCTTCGCCCCTGACCACACTCAGGGTTTACACAATCCAGATGCAACTAGCACTCAAGCAACAGGCCGGTTTCACATGCTAATCACAGTGGGAAGATATTTCTTCCGGGGGAAACATCAAAAGAACTCAATTTCTAGACCAACAGGATATTATTACTACTATACCTCATTCTCAAAGTATCATTTAAATGCAAGATTATGAGTGAGAGTTTACCAAACAAATGCTATCGAAGCTAACAAAAGGAGTGTATGCTGCTACCTAGCGTCATGTAATCCCAAAATCGTCACACACTTAAACTGTATTTAGTTGTTAAATAACCTCAGACGTGCTTATGTAGTTTCTGAAACTGCAATCTATGTGAAAAGTAAAGTAAAGTGGCTGCTTACAGTCATGCGTGAACACACCACACAGTGTGAATGGTGTGAAATTCTTTCTCTGCATTTAACCCATTCACCAAGTGAAGCAGTGGGCAGCCACCAATGGAGGGCGCCCAGGGAGCAGTGTGTGAAGACGGTATCATATTCAAGGGCACATCAGTGGTGTCACTAGTAGTCCTGGGATTTGAATCCACAACCTTCTTATCAACCTAACTCCCTAACCACCAGGCCACCAGCAATGTAGTACGCTACATCGCTAAAAACAGTAGTAGCAACCACCTTTTAGTCTGTTATATCTGTACTCATCCTTTTTACAGACAAAAGTATACCCTACAGCATCTACAATATCAGAAACCACACTAGCATGTCTTAGAGATTTTTCATGATGCTAATATCACTGTACTCAGGCCACTACTGTTAGCTACATTAGCATTGTAGCACCACTAGAAAATATATTTTACACACCCAACATGTCTTAGCTGAGCAACTACACTTGGGTTAAGGAGGAAAATAGTTGCTTTAGAAACTACATTTGTAGCTAGCCCCTGGCTTTTAGCATGTACACTACCAGTCAAAGGTTCTGGCACACTGAGATTTTCTACATTTAATATTTACAAAAAATACACTGAATATTATTTGCTGACCAATACATTTAAAGTATGTTCACCATCTGAGTTCCTTTATTAGCTACAAAATGACATATTTTTTTATTATTCATCACTACTGATCTACAGAAGTCATCTAATATAATTATAATTATAATGTTGATCACCAGACACATTAGATATTTAACAAGTTATTAAGTGATGAAAGAGTGCATTTAAAGTTAAAGGACAGTCTAGAATTTGACTCTGCATCTCCACACAACCAGTTAATAGGATGTCAGATATGCTCTGTTACAGATTCTTATGTTATAAAGGAAACTTGCTTCATTTGTCATCTTTTAATTTATAGCTGTTCACCCAGCAACTTTCCAGTGATTAACAAGAATAAAAATCTGCAGTTTCTGAAATAAATGGATAAGCAGTAAAAACATGTGTTGTGCAAAAGCTTTTGACTATATTAGTGAAAGACACGACAAGAGGCTGGAGGAAATGTGCGCTACTGCAATATCCTCATACCCATCTGTAGACCTTTTACTTTGTGGTGTGTTTCACTATGTTTTTATTTAGTGGAAGCTGTTTCTGCGACTGACCATTCGTCCATAAAAAACATAAAAAAGAAGGAAGCAAAGGGCGTGGACAGCTGCTTCATGTTAGCTACACATCCAGGTAGCATGGACATGTAAAAGATGAAAGCAAGGCTACTCCTGACATAATTAGCTTTTACAAAAACAGACAAATGTTAAAAAAACTTCTGAAGTTCTAAAATTTCAAAAAACAAATCGCAGCATGAAATCATTAAATCTCTCATTTATTGGCTGGTTGCAGTCCCATGAAGGAAGAAATGTAAAAATGAACATGTAAAGCCTAATACAAAGTACTTATGCGACCCAAATCTGATGTGTTGAAAACTTATTTTGCATACTTTTCCCATATGAAAATGAAATACACGACGAGTCAAATCTTTTGGCACACTGAGATTTTCTACACTTGCAAGCTACTCAATTAATACTTACTAACAATACACTCAATATTTGTTGCTAATAAAAAAAAAAATCAGTATGTTCACCACCTAAAAGCCTTTATTAGCCAGAAACGTTCATTTTTTTATTCATCACTACTGACTGACAAAAAGGCACCTAATATAATTATGATTATAATGTGTATCACCAGACAAGTGTTAGATATTCAATGAACTATTAAGTGCTGAAACAGTTAACAAGTGCAAGTCAAGTTAAAGGACAGTCTGGTATTTGACTCTGCATCACCACACAACCAGTTAGTAAGATGTCAGACATGTCAATTGTTCACTTAACAAGTTTCCAGTGTTTAACAAGAATAAAAATCTGCTGTTTATAAAATAAATGAATTGTGGTAAAAACCTATGGTGGGCAAAAACATTTGACTAGTAGTATATATTGTAGTGTGTAGTTAATTTTCAAAGTATTACATTTTTTCATGGAAATGCTATGTGAGAGGATGCTAGTGGCTTCTTCTTTGTCACTTTCTTTGTGACACACACAGATGTGCCACAGAGAACAAAGCAAGCCAGATGTTCCTAAGAGAAAATGCAGGAAGATGACATCAGAAGGCTTTTTGTGCTTTACTCACATTGGCATCACAATATGATAACATACAAGCTGTAGTTTAAAACACCTGTTAGAGATGGTAAGCAGTAGCCTTTTTCTCTGAACTTTTCTTGCTTTTTTGGTCATTTCATGTCTCGTGCAATTATTTATACTGTTTGTTATTTTAAAAAACTTGATGATTCATCAGGCCTAACCTTAGATTACTAACATAAGCAATAATGATAATAAAAAATGACATATAAAACTTCAAATATCTAGGTTTAACGTACACAACCAGTCAAAACGTTTTTGCACACCACAGGTTTTACCACTTATCCATTTATTTAAGAAACTGCAACCTTTTATTCATGTTAAGTATTAGAAAGTTGTTAAGTGAACAACAATAAATGAAAATATGTCAAATAAAACAAGTTTCCTTTATGACATGATAAGCATCTGTAACAGTGCATGTCTGACATCCTATTAACTTCTTGTTTGGGGATGCAGAGTAAAATTCTAGACTTTCCTTAAAAAATAAACATGTTAATAAACATAACTGTTTCATCACTTAATAACTTGTTAAATATCTAAATATCTAATTATATTAGATGAATTCTAAAGGTCAGTAGTGATGAATAAAAATTAAGACATGTTCTGGATAACTAAGGCACTCTAATGTAAATGTACTGTAAATGTATTTGTTAGGAAAGTTTATTTTTATTAATTTCATTTTTTAGTAAATGTTAGTAAATATTAACAGGCAAATATAGAAAATATCAGTGTGTGCAAAAATATTTGACTGGTTGTGTAGAACAGCCTCAAATGTTCAAGTGCAATGCAATTAGCTTGGCGCTCAAATAATAGAATTCCTAATATTAGGAGGGCTATTACAAACTAGCATTATCGTACTACTGTTTTACTCTCATTTTTTGACAGTGTTTTGATATTTATATCCCAAACTGAATGGCTTGTTCTAATAGTCATGGTTTGTCACTGGTTTGTACATCAGACATGCAATTTAAAATTCAATGATATTGTCCAGTGATATTGCTTGTTGCTACTGTACAACTGCACCTTTGTACTGTAAGATGAGCAACTACACTATATAGACAAAGGTATTGGGACATACCTGTTATTCACGGTTTGGCCTGGGCCCCTTACTTCCAGTGAAGGGCAATGTTAATGCTTCAGCACACCAAGACATTTTAGACAACGCCATGCATCCAACTTTGTGGACCCAGTTTGGGGAAGAACCTTGTCTATTCCAGCATGACCGTGCCCCAGTGCACCAAGCAAGGTCCATAAAGACATGTTTGGATGAGTTTGGTGCAGAAGAACTTGACTGGCCCATACAGAGCCCTGACCTCAATCCCATTCAACACCTTTGGTGTGAACTGGAACGGAGATTGTGAGCCAGGCCTTCTCGCCCAACATCAGTGCCTGACCTCATAAATGCTCTACAGAATAAATAGGCACATATTCCCACAGAAACTTCAAAATGTTTCCAAGAAGAGTGGAAGCTGTTATAGCTGCAAAGGGCGACCAACTCCATATTAAAGTCTATGTATTTGAATGCAATGTCATTAAGGTCTGTGTTGGTGTAATGGTCACATGTACCTTTGTCCATATAGTGTAGCTTGCATTTGTCACAGATTGACACAAAGATTCCAATATTTGTTTTTCTACTGCTACCAGCACTGGTCCAGACATCACAGAAATTTGCTGAAATGAGTAAAGTTATCCCAAATATGTTCTAGTCACAGTACACAGTGCTAATAATAAATGTCCACAAGACATGTTGCTTTGTCAAGGTGTGTGTGCTGTGCTGCTTAATGAGGAGGGCTTAGCCAGCATAAATCTACCAAATTCTCATCAGTCCCTCAAAAGTCACATCTTCTCTGTCTCTCCCGTCCCCTTGGGATGTTAAGGATTATTTTTATCCCAGGTTATTAAATAACAGCTCATGAGAAGGCAAAATCAAAGTCAGGCTAAATAATCGATCCAGACGCTCTTGACTCTATAATTAGAAGTAGGCTAAGTGCCTTAATCAGTGTGTGTGTGCTGGGCAACGGTGGGTGGAGGGGGCCGAGAGAGCCTTCCTCTGTCTCCGTGTAAGTCTTTAAAGTTGTCACTAGGCTCCTTAGAGTCATATATGGAGGCTGCAGTGTAGTCCATGAGGCCAGATATTCTTGGTTTCTGAAGTGTACGGTTTTAGTTTTGCACTGGAGTTATAGGCTAATGTAACCAACAATTACTAATAGAAATGTACAGTCTGAGTATTATCATGGAAACTGCATATGCAAATCACCACATGCAGGCCTCAACCTGCATCAAGTAATCTCAAATAGATTATGCTGTTTCTGACACCTGCATACTTCTACATAAAAAATAAAAATTGTACAAGTTAGAGAATTTGTTTGATTCAAATACATCAATGTAAGTTTCTACTTCAGGAAGGCTTGATGTATGTGTGATACCATGACCCTAACCATGACTTTATGAGGAATGATTATACGATTGATCATAAAGAACTAAGACAACAATAAATAACTAAGACGGTATTGTGAAGGTATCAAAGTGTTAATGGGCCCAGGAAACATTAGCTTTATACTTTGAGAACACAGGGCCCTACACTATGTGGACAAAAGTATAGGGATTCCCGACCATTACACCTACAGGGACTTTAATGACACTGCGTTCAAATACATAGACTTAAATATGGAGATACTCCCCCTTTGCAGGCTGTAACAGCTTCCACTCTTCCTGGAAGGCTTTCAACAAGATTTTGGAGTTTCTGTTGGAATTTGTGCCCATTCATTCTGTAGAGCATTTATGAGGTCAGGCACTGATGTTG
>JBBJLS010000041.1:24861547-24882386 GCA_037577275.1 Bryconaethiops microstoma | reverse complement strand
ATATACACATAGTTGCCCCCTTCTGGTGCAGTTAGAAATTATCCTTGGTTTTACTGAATGTTACTGTAAAAAAAAAAAACATTTAAAAAAAAAAAATTTTATTCCAACTTATACATTTTTCAAAATTGTTTATCGTCCCAGCCCTAATGGCAACATGATGGCGGACACTTTTGAAGGGCAAAATTTTGTGCTAGTGTGTTTAAGTTGATTTGTTGTGCTGATATAAGGTCTAATCATTTTGGCTCCGCTCGACATTTGCATTTTGATTATGAAAGCTAAAGAAACTTACAGTTAGAATACTATCACTTGGTTGGGTGGCAGTTGCTATACGGTACAGACGTTGTAAAATAGCTATAGGATATTCTGCATGGTGTTTTATGTATTTATTAAATGTATTTATTTCTTTTGAGGAACGATTGATTATTGCACTGGATTTTGCACATGTAGTGGTCAGAGACTGTGCTGGTTTAAGACCTTTTCACCCCCACTCTCACCGGACGCATACGCATAACACTGGTCACGTCGGAAGAAGCTTTCAGGTTCGAGCAGTTGAATGTAGACAGATGCCTTAAAGGACTTTTTTTTCTTTTTTTTTTTTAAACAGTGTTATAGTTTACCTCAGAAAATTAGTGATTTTGAAACTTCGTCTTAATTAGAGATTTTATTGAAATCTGCAATTACTCTGTAGTATATTTATTTGTCTGGTGGTGCATGAAGACGTGGTTTTACTTTAGATTAATTTACATGTGGCAGTTTTGTGCCAGTATTTGAACGGAGTAATATATAAATGCATATATTTTATATACATAGTATGAATATATTTAGTTGTTCTATACCTAAATTATATTGTTCTACAGCACATTTTCTTTTTTTTTTTCTTTTTTGGCTGGTTAGTTTGGTCATCTAGTGTGCATGGTAAATTTTGAAGTTTAGGTTCATTTTTGGGAGTGTGTGGGCATCATGTGGGTGTGTGTGTGCGCGTGTGTGATGGAAGGGATGGACCTCCGGATTTCGGAGCAGTAACAGGGCGACTGTTTTTGCAGAGGGTTGGTCAGACTGCGAGAGCATGTGAGAAGGAGGGAAGGAAGCAAGAGCATCAAATGGGAAAAGTTGAACCATCTTCAAATATAGAACTGTTTTTCCCCTTTTTTTATTTGATCTGCATTTTTTTTGTTTAAATATCATTTTTTAGGATAGGGGAGTGACCCCTCAGATTATATTTATATAAAGTGGCTATGTAAATGGCTATTTTTTTTGTTTTGTTTTTCTTTCTCTCTCTTCTGTTTTTATTCCATCCCAAATTGAAACCAAACAAACATGTTCTAAAACGAGACCCCCGTATTGGTCTGACTTGTGCCCGTGAAAGATATCCGCGCTATTTTTAAGCATTTATACAAAGTTCAGCTAAATTTGTCTGTATTTTTCTAAAAAATAAAAAAAACATAAAACCTATTTCAGTAATGATATGTTTTGATGGAAAAATATATATAATTGTATTGCATTTGATAGTATTGGGTATGAGTCAATTCGATATTTTCAAAATCGTAATGTTTTCATTTTAAAAACTGAGTTGAGAAATGTTGATGAACTTTTTTGGTACTGACTGTCCCTCAAACTCTTTTTTTTTTTTGGAAATTGTTTAAGTTATAAGTTATAATAAAAAAAGAATGACTTTACCATTTTTAATGTATGTATCTTTAATGTCGACACCCCCTGACATCACTCTTCACATTCCAGCATTACTAAAGACGGAAGGACAGAATTAAAGAAGTAAGGCTCTGTAAAGGATTTGAATGGGAATTCCCTGTGCTGTAGAGGTATAGAGCAGCTCACAGCCCCTATAGTTACAGTGCGGTTTATTTTAGAACCCCCCCACCCCCTGCCACCCTCAAAACACAGTGTGAAAACTGGTGCTTGTCTAGGGAACAGCAGTGGTGATCCTCAGACAAATATAGTGACCGACAGCTGCTGCTGGACCAGATCAGCCTCTCTGTCTTTCTCTTTATTTATCTTTCTTTCTCTCTCTCTATCTGTCTCTCCCTCGCTCTCTCTCATTCTCACTCACTCTCCCTTTCTTCCTTTTTACATCCATTTATTTCTGTCTGGTTCTTTTGTCTTTCTGTCTTCCCTTTCCTTCTTTCTGTCTTTCGTTCCCTTTGTAACTCTCTGTCAGCCTTTCTCTTCTTATTCTCTAATCTTCTTCCTCCCTTCTCTACCCTTTTTTCTGCCTTTCTCTCTTCTTTTTTTTCTTTCACTTTTTCTCTCTGTCTCTGTCTCTTTCTGTCTCACTCTCTCTGTCTTTCTCTCTCTCTGGAATGGAAGGTCACACTGCACCTGCTATATTGTGCTTTTTCGCAACATGGACGACACTGATGTTACTAAAGAAAGAAGCTAGAGGGAAGCACCACTGCTTCCAGTGAAGCTTCACGAAACTTTGGCCAAAAATGCCAACATTGCTAATCATGAAAGGAAGTTAGTGGAGGCCAGCTAGCGTTATTCAAATCCAACTCCTGGCATCATCTTGCTGCCACTGATAGCCATGTTAGTATGTTTTAGGTGCTGGTATTTCTTTAAAGGATTCAACTGGTTAAGATTTATTTACACCCCCAGACCTTGACCCATGAATGTGGTTAGTCAGCCAAGACATGTTTGGTGTTCCAATGCTTACTTAGTTTTGCACTGAAGCTACAAGGCTAATGCAGCTAACAAGCAATGGAAACTGCTCCCCACCATTTAATGTTGTGTAAACCATCAAGTCTCTCATGCTGGTTAATGACACTGTATGTTGTTATCTTTAACAATACATTAACATAGCATAGCTAAAAACAATACTAGTCATGGACTAAAGGACTGAAGTTTGTTCATCTTTATGTTTCATAGTGTGGCAAACCATAAAAGAAAGTAGATTTGAGAACTCTGCGCAGGTTCAGGCAAGTCTGATGATTAGCATAATTAGCATTATTTGTTAGCTACACTATTTGAACAAAAGTATTGGGACGCCTGACCATTACACTGAGACCTAAATGACATTGCATTCAAATACATAGACTTTAATATGGAGTTGGTCCCCGTTTGCAGCTATAACAGCTTCCACTCTTCTTGGAAGACTTTCCACAAGATTTTGGAGTTTTTGTGGGAGTTTGTGACCATTTATTCTGTAGAGCATGTATGAGGTCAGGTACTGATGTTGGATGAGAAGCTCTGGCTCGCAATCTCCGTTCCAGTTCATCAAAAAGGTGTTGTATGGGGTTGAGGTCGGGACAGTCAAGTTCTTCCACACTGAACTCATCCAACCACATCTTTATGGACCTTGTTTTGTGCACTGGGACTCAGTCATGCTGGAACAGAAAAGGTACTTCCCCAAACTTTGTCCACAAAGGAAGAATGGCACTGTCTAAAATGTCTTGGTATCCTGAAGCACTAAGATTGCCCTTAAGGGGTCTAGCCCAAACCCCAAAAAACAGGTGTGTCCCAATACTTTTGTCCATAAAGTGTACATTAACATCTGCTCCAGTGCAAAACTAAAGAAGCAATCTATAAACATCTATTGTCTTATGTACTATTCAGATGGAATTAGTTTTGCATGAGGAGGTAAGATAATACAGTTATTACTAATGTTTCTCTATTTTAGTACTTAGACACCTTCTGCCAACTATAATTCAGACGAAATATCGTCCTCCTGGACCTTAGGCGCAAGTTAACATAGAACACAACAGAACAGCAGCACACTCAAGACAGACTAAACATGAATGAAATTGAACATTTGGGCAACTGAACATATTGCATAAGGAACTTTTTGGTGAAAGCAGTGTGAAATACATTGGCCGTTCCCATTCCTGCAATTTATACAGAGATGTCTTATTTCAGGTGAATTAGTCATCAGAGAACATTGTCCTGCGGTAAAATTGCATCACCCCAGTTTCTCACTACTGCCTTCTAAATAGCACTTAATGGATTAACTGTGTCAATAGGAAAATTGTATCATCTTTTTGCTGAAATGTTCCTGTAAGAGAAGAGGTGGGAGAATTCATGGAAGACACAGGACATGAGGACGGACTGCTGAGTCATGCACACTGTGCCAAGAGACGCCACACAGTAAGTTCAGTTTCTCTAGAAACACTGATGTTCCACTCTCCGAGCGCAAGCAGTCTGAACACACATGCCTGAACAAGAACATGGGTTTTAAACAAAGGTGTGTCTGCAAGAGATGATGTCATGTACCTGAGAATAGCAGGTGCGTAGGGAGATAATGAGACAACTGTCCAGGTTCACCATTAGTTTCAAAACCCTTCCCCTTTACACACACACACAAAGAGTGCAGTGAGGACAGGAATTATGATGGCTCTAGCCCATGGCTCGTATTGCCTTGGCTAGACAATGGCTTGTCCAGATCTTGCCAAGAAAAGGATTTAATCCTCTAAGCTCTGAACTCAATATTCATCTATTCCTCTTAAGATTTTTCAGTATCTCGTCTGAAAGTAACCTGTAAATTATGTAGTTATGACAGTGAAGAATTTGTCATTTCTAATTCCATACACAACAGTTCTGCATTAAGTGTGGGCGAAAATACATCACAATACATTTTCTATAACTTTTTTTTTATAAAATTAAGGAACAGAAGGAATTTCAAAATAGGAACAAGATGGGAAACAATAGTAAAATAAAATAATTACAAGACGATGCCTTGACGCCATGCAGTTTAAGTAGTTAACCTACACTGGCTGTTTACAGGATCTCCGTAGTTCTTTCCTTGTGATACACACAGTTGTCCTCTGTTTAAGTTCTGACCATGCCCACAACATACTCAGAAAAGAGAATGAAAAATTGTAATACTGGACAACAACTCTTCTTAAGCAGTATCATTGAACTGCTATCCTAAATGGACTGATTCCTTAGGCCCTTTCCTGTCCCTTTAAAATGACTCTCGTGCACAAATGGCCAAAAGGACTGAGGGACACCAATGAGAAATATTTTGTGGGGAAGAGTCAAGGTCGAGCTGCATCAGTTACAGAGAATCCACAGCATGCAAACGAGAGACAGCGACAAACCTCAAACATCTCAGGCTACACACACAGCCTCACATTTCACAGGACCTCCCTTTACTGCTTTTTTCGTACTGTCTGAAACCCTCCCACCAGCAGGAATGGTTCTTGGTGGGGGTCAGAGGCGCTATACAGTTTCTTCTCATTCAGCCTTTCTGCTGGCATCAGACTCACTGCACACACTGCATTCTGAAACAAACTTAATTAGATGGAAGTGACCAATCTGTTGTACTTGTGTTGACCCACAGACTAGTCCAGGGATCTCCAACTCTGGTCCTGGAGGGTCGGTGTCCAGCACAGTTTGATGGTGGTTCTCCTCAAACACATTCACTAAACCTGAAAATTAACTGGTGAGGTGAACCAGATGTTTCTGAACAGGGAAATCACCAAAACGCGCTGGACCACGGCCCTCCAGGAACAGAGTTGGACACCCCTGGGCTAGTCCATCACATGACAGCTTGTTCACAGAAAATGAAGATGTTTCAATCTTCAGAAATGACTTTAGAAGAACGGCCATACTGCTAAAGTCGCTAAAAGTATAGGAAAACATAAGACCAGCAGCATTATGCTAGTGACTGGCTTCCACTCATTAATAGCCATGTTAGCATGTTTGGGTAAGCTAGGCTTTTACTTTCATATTTCCATAAATGCATTTTGCAGATGGTCTTATCCTGAGCGACTTACAGTTTAATCACACACCACAGGTAGATGAATATAGGGTTAGGTGTCTTGCCCAAGGATGTTCATTGGAATGCCCTCCTGGGTGCAGGGGAAAAATCATGGAGGGCAATGTTAATACATTACAACAATCAGTATCATTCACTAATAACATTAATATTATTAGTAGTGTTTGGGTAGGTACTAAAACATGCTTAATAAATGACTAATTACTTTATCCTTCACTCAGTACTTCCTAGAAATCTCACCACTCTTTTTTTTCTTTACTTCTTCTTAAAACCCAATATTTCTTTACTTCTTCTTAAAACCCAAGCTAATCTCTACCACCTGGACATTTAGGACTTAGATTATTTAGAAAGAAATAGTCATGGCAAACATTGTTTAAAGGGCGTGTTGATATAAGATGTCTGCGCTCTGAAGAAGAAGCTGCTTGATTAAAATGACCACCTGCAATAACACTTAGAAACTCACCTAGAAATTTAACATCTCCAATTCACCTGACATGCAAGTCTTTGGACTGTGGTAGAAAACCGAGCACCTGGAGGAAACGCACAGGACGACACAGGGAGAACATGCAAACTGCACACGGGAAGAACTCTCGGCCGATCCATCCGGGAATCGAACTCAGGACCTGTACATATGTATAAAAATTGGAAAGCTTGCATAGCAGTTTCTGAATGAATTTCTTGCCTGTTTATGTGAGGTTAAAGCAACCTCTCTCTTCCTCAGAATTTTTATCCATAGATTTTATATTACTTTTTATATTAGAAAAATGACTGGACAGACTGTTAATATAAAAGCTAATATAAAATCTTTAGATAAAAAAATGGTGAGGAAGAAAGAGGTCACCTCAAACTCAGCATTTTATATCCATAGAGTTCATATTAGCTTTTTTAATAGCAATTATTTGACAGCTCATAGAAAGTGTTTTTTTCCCACTTGTGCTGTGCTGCTCATATTCACATGCCATTGGTTGTCCTGAAAGGAAAATTTGTGAATTTGTGAATAATTTAGCCAATAACTAATTATCTGTGGTTAATAATATAATAATTCCCTAATTGATAATTACTCTTGAGTTTTGTACTAATATATAAGTTGCGTAGAAGAGGAACGGAAGTGTAGGTCCTGAAGGCAAGTTGTGCAACATTTCAACCTGCAGAAATGTCCTTGTCCAAACAGAGGTTTCTTGTAAGCTCTGTGAAAAAGCAGCCCGGACCATTTTGTCCTCAAAGTCAGCTCCACCATCTGCTCCCCTGCACAATTCACGTTTTTTATTTTTCGGGTTTCCTTCACCTTTGTTCCTGGTGCTTCGTGGACAGGCCAGTTTACATGGAGGCTGCTCCTTAATTAACCCTGTTCTCTCACATCCCCCCTCCCCACCATTACAACTAGATTGATAGGCCCCGTGGGTCAGAGCTGTGAGGTCGGAGCGTCCGAAAACACCTGCTGCCACCCGTCAGGCCTGGAGTGCCGTGGCCAGTGCCAGAACGGCCTGTAACACCCAGCTCCTGCGTCCCTGCAGCCCCAGGAAATGCACAACACACAGGGAAGTGCTGAGGTTATGAGGTCATAACATCATGATATATGATATACATATACATTATACACATTATATATGATATATATAACAATTTATGATACATATCCGGATATTCAATTTCAGGACACACTGAAAATGACCAAATGCACCAGTGCCACAGACTATAAAGAGGCTATAAACCCAGGGGCTTTAAATTACTAATACAGAACAAGCTGTTTGAACAGGAAAATCCATTCATTGGTAAATAAACAAAATAACAATCTAAGATAATGATATATTGAGCTGCTGTCCAATCAGATCCTTCTTACCATACCATTTACTGAATACTATACTCTTGGTATTTCATGGATGGGGTGGTTTACATCCAAGCTCCTTAATTCAGCCTGTCCTATTACACCCCTATCAACACCATTAAAACTAGACCATTACAGGCCGAATTGTGCCAAAACGGCCTGTAATTTTTCAACCTTCGTTGTTGGCCCCAGGAAACACACAACACATGGTGAAATTCTGAGGTTATGAGTCAAGCATTGCTAAGTTTATATAACATTCCCCTTCTCCAAGTACAATCAGGCAGCCAAGATGGGTTCGCTTCTTTATTTTTCCACTGGAGCTATAAGACTAACATAACTAACAATTAATGGAAGTTTATACACCACCAGCTCATATCGTACAAATCATCATATGGCCTTAAACCACACGAAGTTGTTGAGTAATCTCAAACGGACCGTTTTAGATGGTTTCTAACACAACAGTTTTAGCAATGATTGATGAAAATGTAAGTAAATCAGCCAAACTGTAAACACTTGGCTGGTGGACTATATTTGGGGTAAGAAACTCTTCTTCCTAAATTTTTTTACCTATTTCTCTCATTCTCATGCTACTTTCAAAATAGTTAGTTGGGGGCTTCTTGGAAATACTGATTTTCACCATATCGTTTAACATATATAGAGTGAAATGAGTTTTTAATTTGGCATAAATTATTTGTAGGAAAGTAGCAATACAACATAATGTATTATGTTGGCAAACATTGTTTAAAGGGCGTGTTGATATAAGATGTCTGCGCTCTGAAGAAGAAGCTGCTTGATTAAAATGACCACCTGCAATAACACTTAGAAACTCACCTAGAAATTTAACATCTCCAATTCACCTGACATGCAAGTCTTTGGACTGTGGTAGAAAACCGAGCACCTGGAGGAAACGCACAGGACGACACAGGGAGAACATGCAAACTGCACACGGGAAGAACTCTCGGCCGATCCATCCGGGAATCGAACTCAGGACCTGTACATATGTATAAAAATTGGAAAGCTTGCATAGCAGTTTCTGAATGAATTTCTTGCCTGTTTATGTGAGGTTAAAGCAACCTCTCTCTTCCTCAGAATTTTTATCCATAGATTTTATATTACTTTTTATATTAGAAAAATGACTGGACAGACTGTTAATATAAAAGCTAATATAAAATCTTTAGATAAAAAAATGGTGAGGAAGAAAGAGGTCACCTCAAACTCAGCATTTTATATCCATAGAGTTCATATTAGCTTTTTTAATAGCAATTATTTGACAGCTCATAGAAAGTGTTTTTTTCCCACTTGTGCTGTGCTTTAATTTGGCATAAATTATTTGTAGGAAAGTAGCAATACAACATAATGTATTGTATTGTACCATGCTATATTGTGTACATTTACAGTACCATAGATGTATACCCATCGTTCTCATCGCTTCTCCGTATAGGAGAAGGCAAAGGATTATTTACGTTTAAATTAATGTCGGCATTCTGGAGCATTTCTATTGGTTCATGCATCAACAAGATTTCACATCATGTAAAAGGTAGTTGCTGTTTTCCAGTAATGAAGAAAAGTTCCATCTGAAAAACATTAATGGTCATGTACTGACATAAATAAAATCTTGACAACTGTATCATATCAAATTAAATCATTAAATTTTATTCATTGGTTTATGGTAAGTTAATTCATCCAGCTAAGCCAGGGGTGTCCAACTCCGGTCCTGGAGGGCCGTGGTCCAGCATATTTTGGGGATTTCCCTGCTCAGAAACATCTGATCTAAGCTCTTGTATTTTAGACTAAAGTCCAAAAAATCTTGAGGATGATTGATACTAAAGCATACAGTGCAGACCTGCGATCATTTCGGAAATTTAATCTGCTTAAAATAATAAATATGAAAGGACAGCAACATGTGTTTGTGTACTTTTTGTGACCTATTAACTGTATTTTCCCTTTGTTTTGTGGATGGAAAAGAATAAAAACTTTAGCAAAAAACAAAAATGACAAGCTCTCTCTCCTGATAAGACAGGATAGAAATTAATAACAGTTTTAATCATTCATGATTCCCACAATCTCCCTTCAACTATGTCGACTGCCTAGAAGATGACAAAAAAATCAACTCAAAGCAAAAAGCGTGCGACTTGTATATTGAATGATATGAATCACTCTGACATACTAAAACAATAATTCACAGTGATTAATCAGTAGGCTATCTGTCAGACACTGACTCACAAATCACACACTGCCTGTGAATGTGCAAAATCTCAGCACGGTGCTGGCTTTTCTTTTCAGCCTGTTTCTTCGGCTCCTTCCCCTGTTCCTAGTCATGTAGGTATCATCATCAATAGTTAGAATGAACTGCTTTTATTCATTTTTAGACATGCTAGCATTTCTGAGTGTGGTTTTCCTTCACACAATGCTTCGGAAATGCCAGATAACAATGTGGAAAGCTGTTTACACATTTTAGTGACTGTCTTGAGAACTGTCGGTTGGGGCTGTTCAAAGACAATAATTTTTACGGTGAGAATAGGATCATTTGAGTCAGAAAAAGAAACTTCTAATGATAGCAAAAGGTGCAGTTTGCATAGCATGGCCGTCCCAGATCATAAGCAATGGCTTGAGCTAGCTGTCCTACAGCACTCCCAAATGGTGAAAACTGTCCTCACTGGCAGTTTCTCACATGCAGTCACCTTTTCGTTTGCAGTAATTCCCTTTCAAGGTTGTCAGTAATGTGTACTGTAGCTAAAAACAGTGGCCCCTAAGAATAAAAGAAAGCAAAACTGTTTTAGGCATGCCGAATGCTAGCTCTTGTTTCAGCTACACTTTAAGGGGAAATACTCACCTCAGGCATTTCATATGGGTTTGTATATACTGATCGATGGATGGTTACTAATAAGTAATAACAATAAGGAAAGTACAAATAACTCGACATGCACATACCCACACAAACAGCATAAAAATACAAATAAGAAGGAAAATATTAACCGTTACATGAATTCCTTTATTCATCAGAAGTAACAAAGTAGCTAACTTCATTACTTAAGTGGAAGTACAGATACCACTAGTCAAATGTTGCTCCAATATAAGTGAAAGTCATACAGTCAAATTTCACTTAAGTTAAAGTACTGAAGTACTTGCTTCAAAAAATACTTAAGTATTAAAAGAACATTTTAATACTTTAATACACTCAGCTGGAGCTATAAGTGATCACTCTGTCAGAAAAGGACTAGACCTCACCCTTGTGAATCCCTGTTTAAAGATTTAGGTTACTTATTATAAAAGTTATGTTTTTTCCTGCTCCTGAGAAGGTACTGTTTTGGAGATATGACATTTCTGTCCAACAGTGTCAAAAATATCTAGATTACTGATTACTGAGAAGTGAAATGTAAACTCATCACAAAAATAATGATAACAAATAAATGAATTAAAAATGTGTGTGTAAACAATGCCAAACATCTGAAACTATACTAAACATCCAATGTTTACGTTTAAATACATCTTGCCATATCAGAAGGCTAATGGGCTAAGTAGCAAAGTTAAGTTGCTTCAGTGATATTTAGAGTAGTTTGAAATATTTGCTTTAACTTTGAAAATGACCCATGAATATTTTGTATATGTATATGTAATACTGATCATGGTCAAATATTTGCAATATTTGTAAAATATATACTCCAAATTCTTGTGGAAAGACTTCCAAGAACACTGGAAGCTGTTGTAGTGGCAAAGGGGAAATAATCCTTTGATCACATATTTTCATGTCCTCACTAGAATGCTCAAGGTTAGAGACTTGCACCCACGTTTCATTTTTGTACAGGATGACGACACTGCATCCCACATGTACAGCCGTGTAAACTGAAAGGGTGGATGGAGGGCAAGGTTTACTTGCTGTTTGCATCAGTCAAATAATGAAGGTGAGGACTGGGCCGATGTTGAAGCCATCCACGCAAATGTAGGTGTGAAAGGACAAGAATTCTGAAAAGCTTGCTGCTGTATTTTATATTCTGTGGCATCACAGCACTGTGATGATCAGTAAATGTCCAAAAGTATCCAGACACTTCAAATGCTTTAGGGTACACATCCAGCTCTAATCTCCTGCTTTGAGCCTGCCTAAAGTCACCATGCAACAATAAGTATCCTATAGAATCTCCCAGCATGGAGCTGTGGAACAGTGGAACAGCATTCTCTGAAGCGATGGGACCTGCTCTTATTGCTGGATTTGATGGCATGGCTCAGTGTCATCAAATCCTCACAACAATGCTCCAACATCTAGTGTCTAAAAGAGTAGAAGCTGATACTGCAAAAAAGGGAGAGCAAACTACCTGTTAATACATTTGTTTTCAGAAGAAATACCGGCAAGATATATTGTGTACTTTAGGCAATACTGGTAATGTTGAACATCCCTTATGAAAAAAGAACTACAGTAATACTACAGAAATTTCTACAGAATCTGACTGTAAAATACACCATACTACGTGAAACTAGATGTACATTACTGTGAGACATTTATGGCATCGAGCAGGTGCTCATATACACATTAACTTCTAGAAGTGCTGGTGCAATAGGTCAGAGCCTAAAATCCACTTGAGCTTTGATACTGTTAGAATAAGGGTCAAAGATACCTCAACAATAATTATATATTTAATTCCATTACATTTACTCAATTGTATTTATATTGTGTTTTGTTACAACCAATGTGGTCACAAAGCAGCTTTACAGAGACCGGGTCCAAGCCTCTAGTGAGCAAGCCAAGACACACAGATGCCAAAAAATATGGCATAAAGTCGGAGGAAGAAACCTCAGGAGGAACCAAGACTCAAGACAATTATTGTTGTTGTTGTTTCATAGTACTAATACTATTAATTATGACTATTATTATGATTATTATCTAGTATTGTTTACTAGTATTGTTTAATTTTGGATTTCAACACATACATATGCTGTACTGGTCCATAAGGCTTCATTTGGGACTCAGACATCCACAATCACTTTGTGACAATCATTTACACGTATCGTTTGAAAACTTTGGAAGAAATAATTCTTATTGAACTGCACCTTTTGGTTCTTTTAGCTGTATAAAGTGTAAGCTGTATAATCTGTTAGCTCATCTCAGCATTAAAACCCCAGTGTGTAATGTTAAAAAGTTAGATTTATAGCATTAACATCATGTTTTATTATGGATTAGACTGATTATATGATTAAGATTAGTCTTTTGTTAAATGTTGCTATAGATGATCTTTAGGAAAATGCTGGTGATCATCCCTTAAGCTGGGTTGACACTGCATTCACTAAAATGACACTGCATTCACTTTCCCAAGTGACAGTAGCATTTCATAACTTACCATTTTTAAATATAATAAAAATAAACAGTTGTGTTTGTCTGAGTGTATAGACAATTTTATGGTATGTGTTTAAAGGCGTAGTAAGATGCTCATGGGTTGCGATGAGCACAGCAGTCATTTTTCTGCAAAGCCTTTCACAGTGAAGGACCCCAGGACAACTGAGGCCGGATGCTTATTTGCTGTAAGCACAAGGTTCAGTCCTACAGGTGACAGGCACACACAGAATCTAATCTAAAGCTTTTTAAAGGATTTTCCTTAGTCTTTTCCTCAGCTATTTTCCATAGAAGTCATAAACATCAATCAGCTCTCAAAAAAAGGGAAGTATGGTGGTGAGTTTACCATAAGAGAAGTGGGGAAACTCAGGATGCAAACTGGTGGAGGACACAAAAGAACCTTTTATTCACAGAAGCTTTCACAGTTCAGTCTATGTTGTCATTTCCAATATATTAATTCGATGTGTAACCAGAGACACTTGTGACCTCGTAATTCAGTTTTAAGTTCTTTTTTGTAAGTACATACGCCACCGTATAAACATTTCAAATCAATGTGTTCAACAGTATAATGTCAGTTTCATTGTGTGAATAATAAAAATAATATGATGATGAGGTGACCATTGTTATTAAAACATAGAGAAAGCCATACGGCTTCAACAAACAGGTTTTTACATTCAAAATGAATCATATTTTATAAGTAGTGGTGAAATGTGGTAGAAATGGTGAAACGAGGTAGATGCCGTGCCATAAATGAGGGTGGATGCCGTGCCCAGTTCTTCTCAAAGACATGCATCAAGACTTTTCTGTGCTTTGGCACCGAAGTGGTGGAACAAACTTCGCCTGACCATCAGAACAGTTGAGTCTCTTGCTGTTTTCAAACGGTGACTAAAGACCCACTTGTTCACTGAACACTTTTACACTAATAACCACATTTTATATCATAAATTAACCTAACAAACACAAACATCACTAAAACAAAGACATACCAAAAAAACCCTCTTGTTTTCTCTGTCCACTACTGAGTGATCTTAGCTTGCTTGCAGCTCTTAATTTAAGTCTGGGTTTACTAGAGTGTAGACTACAAAGCACCCATGTATGTCACTCTGAATAAGAGCATCTACCAGATTCTGTTAATGTAAACTACAAATAACAAGTGATTGCAAACTTTTGAACATTAGGTCACATTGGAAACTAGCTAATACTTTTAATGAACCTAATGAATAAAAAACTCTGTACCTGAAAACATTATAAATGATATTTGTTGTATATTGTAAACTGTAAATTGGCTCAGAAAGGGACTAATATTACAATAAATAAAACTAACAAGGCAATAATTAGTAGGTTTATATGTTAATGTGCTACCGTTCCCAAACCTCTCCATAAAGAAGTCCAGGATAATTTGGTATAATCATCCGATACCTACTTTGACTATTTAAACCTTTGTGCTGCTCAGGTTAGTTACAAGAACTACTTGTCAAAACTCCACCTCCATCCAACCCCTTTCTAACTGCCAACGTTGTTCACGAATATGGTTAGGTTTAAAGTCAGGGTCATTTCCCGTTCATAGTCATCAAAGAAGCAAAACCTGATGAAGAAGAGGTATTCACCCTGAAGACACAAGAGAGAGGGGAATTAAAATCTCTCTGATAAAACAATGACAACCAAACACCTGGAACATGTTTAAAGTTAAACATGTTTAAGTGAAATTACAGTAATATGTGTATATTGTATTTGCCCCACTAATACACCCTTGACACCTTCTGTGTGATGTAGATTGTTCATAAAATCAAAAGGTAAAAAGAATAATCATTTGTCAGTAATATGTTATATGTTATTTTTAAAGAGTGAAGAACTCACTAATAAGTCTGATCCAAAATGGTTATTTAAATTCACAGGAATAGACTGATGGATGCTTTCTGTAACAGAGAAGCCAATAGGTCAGCATTCAAAAGCTGTTTACTATCATTGTCAGGCCTTGAGCTTGGAAAAAGCACTAGGTTAATAAATGATGATGAGAATGGAGATGACGATGATAGCAGAGTTCATACCTCCTTTAATGATGTTACAGAAGTTATACTCCGCACAAGGCATCACTGGTGTGGACACTTCTGTCCACAGCTTATTCTTATACAGCACAGATATGTGGTATCCAGCTTGTTTCATGGTAAACACTGTGAGTTAAGATGCAAAAATGACATGTGATCTTGTGACTTGACGTTGTAACTTCTGATGGGTCCTGCACATATAATGGGAGGATTTTTATCCCTTTCCTCTACCCTTCAGCTTCAAATCTGGAATTTTAGTAGGTTATCTCATGAACCGCTTGCTTCAGGTCCTTCCTTAGCCTTTCTATTGGGTTAAGTCACGACTTTGACTTGGCCATTCCATAATTTATTCTTCTTTAACCGTTCTTTAGTAGAATGACTTGTGCGTTTAGGGTCACTGTCTTGCTGCATGACCCATTTTCTTTTGAGAAGCCTTGACATTTTCCTTTAGAATGTACTGGTATAAATCAGAATTCATGTATCCATCACTGATGCCAAGCCTTCTTGGCCCGTATGGAGCTAAAAAGGATTAGAAAATGAAACTGCCACCACCATATTTCACAGATGGCAGTGTTTTCCTTTACCAATCTAACACTTTTCATTTAAACCAAAAAGTTCTATTTGGTCACATTTCTTGCAACCATGATATGCATTCTATTGTTGTTCAAGGTTCTTCTGATGGTGGACTTTTTAGCACCAACATTAGCCGATGTGAGAGAGTTGCTTTAGTTCCTTTGTGGCTTTTTTTCTGTGCTCTTGGAGTGATGCTTGTTGGTAATGACATGGAACAATGATATTGAATTTTTAATTTTTAAAATGTTTAATTTGTATGCTCCATTTGTTGATTGGCAGAGTCTAAAATATTTTGAAATGGTTTTGTAACTGTTTCGAGCCTGATGATCATTAACAATTCATTTTCAAAGGATCTAAGAAATCTCCCTTCTGTTTGTATCATAATGTATCTCCATACATATGTTATGAATATTTGAAAGTCCCTGTTCTTTAAATTAAACAGTGCACCCCCTCATACCTGATTGGCACCCCTTTGATAGAAAATACTTGACTCTAATTTTGCCTACATAAAGAACTACTAAAACTAGAGGTTCATATATGTTGCTGCTCAGATATGTAATATTGTATCATTTTCATTAACAAATGAATGGCCAAGTGTATCTTTTTAAAACTGGGTTCCCTTTATCAACTTAAGGACTTGTATAAAAATTTGAAGATGTTTTAGGTCATATTCAAGCGGAAATATAAAAAATAATAAAGGGTAAAATGAAATGCAGCTCAAGCTAGTGAAGAGTGAATAGGATGTAACTGTGTTCAAACAATAAAAGAAGAAAATATTATATTTATCCAAATGTCATTTACATAAACATGTAAACTCTTACTTGGAATCATTGTGTAGTTAAGGTTGAACTGTTTCATCCAAAAGTGGCAAGGCGACACACTCAGTGAGAAGTCATACATTGGTCCTGTATGATTATACATACAATAATATAATATAATACAATACAAAGAAATACATGTATACACATACACAAGTACAGACAATACTCGCAATAACAATAAAATAATATAAAATACAACAAATATCAATGCTGTATCCTGATTAATATCATCCTTATTAGAGAAATGTTCAAAAACATGTTATATCTGAAACTATTAAAAATGAATGCACAGCATTTTTCAAATTAAACTGCCTTTAGTTGATATTGATAGACCTGGACGTGTTCATGAATTTGAAATGTGTGAATTCTTTTCAGACTGTGAAGACATACTGTGGCTGTGAAGATGATGAAGACAGAGATTTTTTTTACATGTCTCACTAAAAGTTACACTGGTACATTTACTTACGAGCATCTAATACATTTACTTACGAGCATTTTATTTATGAATATTTTACACATTAAGTGATTTCAGATGCACATTAAGTGATTTTCTACTGCATATTATTTATGACACCAACATTTTTATCTCATTTTATGTGAAAAACTAATTGTCAACCTAATAAGTGCTTGTGACACCTTTAGCAGCAGCAACTACAACAACCAAACACGTCCTATAACTGGAGATCAGTCTTTGGCATCACTATGGAGGAAGTTTGGCCCACTCTTTTTTGCAGAATTGCTTTAATTTCAATCATGAACTGCTAGTTTAAGGCCCAATGAGTGGTCCAGATATTGCAACAATATCTGGACCACTCATAAACTTTCATTTGCTTCTTTTAACCCATTCAAATGTACTTGCGATTGTGCTTTGTAGCATCTTGCTAAAAAACTCAAATGAGTTTAAACCTCAGATCACAGATTCTCCTGAAGGATTTGTTGATTGATATTCATGGTTCTGTCAAATCTGTAAACAATTTTGTAGCAAAACACCCCCATGCCATCACACTACCATCAGGTGTGACTGATGGTGTATTTATTGTGGAACGTTGGTTAGCTTTATGACTGAAGCAACAGGACCCCTATCTTCTAAAATTTTGCACTTTCAACTCATGTGTTTACAGAACATGATTCAAAAAGGCTTTGTAAAGGTGTATAAGCAGACTGATCACTTCTGGAATAAATTTACCATAGTCCAAGATTTCTAGTCCAAGATAAAGGCTGCCACTGTGGTTAACTGGAGTCCCAGAGACTTCAAAATGGCTTTGTAAATCTTTCCAAACTGATATATTTCAAAAACGTTCTAATCAAGCCAAATGTTTAGTATCTAGTTTAATTGAACCCCAATTTTGAAATAAATTTAGTTTGAGTAAACATGTAATTATTTTTTCACACATGACCAGTTGGTGTTGGATAACAGTTCTCCTTCAATAATGTATATACAGTAAACCCCCGACATTCACGGGGGTTAAGTTCCAAGAGCACCCGCCAATAGTGAAAAGGCGCAAATTTGTGATGTGGTAAATAAAATGCCTAAAAATGCCTATTTTTGGAGTGTAAACCCTAAATATGCCCCACAAATATGCTCTCAAAACACTTTTTAATATTTCATTTTAAACTCAGCTTAATAAATTACCCTTAAAGAAAATGTAATGGTAAACCCGTATCCGTACTGTACAGTGTACAATGAACTGCAGTCTCACAGTGCTAGAACGTAAATTCCGACGTTACTCCTGTATAGACTGTACTGTAATTCATGCACGGGCATTTTCTTTGGTATGCACTGTCGTTTTCTTTGGTCTAAGTATGGTCAATACAATAAGAAATGTATTTAATTTACAGTAATAAAAATACAGGGCTTTAAGAACAAAACAAAAAACACGAGAACACTCAAGATGCTCCATGGTGTCACGGGGTGTCCCCTTCTCCTCGCATGCCGGGCATGCACACACGCACCACGAGAATTCAAAATGCATACTTTTATTTTAAACAGAAAAGGACAAAGAACAGAAACCGGCATGTGAGCCAAACTCTAGAACTATAGACAAAAACCTAAAGGAGACACGAGCAAAACAACCGGGGAAAAGAACTGGGATAATGACCGGAAAAACAAGAACAAAACAAGAGTAAGGACCAGGAAAACAGGAACAAAACAAGATTAAAGACCGGGTTGACCGACAACTGTGCTTAAAACAAAAACTCTATAAATACACACAAAACAAAGACAAGAACCAATAACCAAACAGAATCAGTAAACATAAACTCAACTCAGCTGTGAACATAAGCACCCAATTACCCTTCAAAATAAAAGCCCCACAACCCAAAACACAAACTTTAACAAGGGTGATCTCTAGCGGCCACCCACCGTCACAATGCCCAGGCTTGACACATGGGGGAAATTCTGGACTGCAGCTGCCAGAGATGTGTCACAGGGCAGCAGCCAATCAGCAGCAAGGACAAATAAACAGCATTCTTGGATTGGCTACTTTCAAATCCCCCACCTCTGAGTACACCGATATTTCACCATCCCAAGACGCGCTTTCTTTGTGTTCTCTGGACAGTACCAAAACATTTATAGTTATTTTTTATATTGAAATGTATCTGAATTTACATTAATATTTGTTATACAATTAGTAAAATATATTTTTCTTAATAATTTAGCACTAAAATGCAAGAAAAATTATATATTGCCACGCAAAAAGCTGTGACTTCCGGGCCTTGTCGGCCACACCCCCTCGTTCTCGTGCTGGTTGTTTATGTTTGGACGTGGTGCTTAGCAACCCAGTACAAGGATGAGGGGGCATGGCGGATGAGGAAAAAACTGAATGGACGATGGACTGAAACCGTGACAGTACATAGAAAAACTACCCACCTCAAATGCTTTCAAATGAATAAAAAAATCATTTTTGGAATCAATGTGGCAAAACATAAATTATCGCTTAAAAGAATCGCGATACATAACTGAATCGATTCCTTCATTTCTACTCTTCAGCCTACAGAGGTTTGTCCCTGTCCATTCACACACAATTTATAAAGAGTGTTTCAGCTCACGCAGCTTTTTGAATGAAGCACAATACGAAACAGTTAATCACAACAGAGGCCATTTACATATGTCATTCTACATATTTTTGAATGTATTTTTTTCTACATATTTTGTATTTCTTAGTTCTGGCCTTAAATTTTCTCTTGAATTTATTGTACTTAAATTTCACACTCTAGTACGTTTCAGGGGCTTGTTTCATTACATGTTGTACTGGTATAACTATATATGTGTAAGAGTCTTGAATCTTGGATATTTCAATCTTAAAGGCACAGTAACAAAAAGAGCCTTTTTAATTCTAGTAAATAAACAGAGAATGAAAATGGTCATGTAGAAATAAATTATATCTAAAAAATAAAAACATTTCAAGTTGGCCATACATAGTTTCGACATGACGACGTAGTTTTCAGTTTTGAAGAGTAAGGTCTAGAAGTATATAAGCCCACATATGGACCCAGCAGGGTTTTTAAAAGTCAATTGCTGTGCTGTCAAACTTCAATTGCTGTGCTGTTGCAACGCACTAATATGCTTCAATTCAATAAGTGTTCATCCCCAGCTCTTTTCTGCAAAAATAACTGCATGAGGAGAGAGAGCTATTCAACTCTCGCAGCATGTGTGCTGACTCCAGGTGGGCGAGTGCGCTTCTCACAGTGACGTATGGAGTAAAGCACTTCAACTGGAGGAATGTGGGAAAGAGAGAGAGAGAGAGAGAGAGAGAGAGACTGCTATCAGCTGCCATTAGTGAGGTCAGAAGATGGGCAGTCAGGGGGAAGTAGTAGTAGCAATAATAATAATAATAATAATAATAATAATAATAATAATAATAATAATAATAATTATAATGCAGCCTAAAAAATTTACCAGCTAGAAGAAAGAAGAAAGGAACAGCTGTACACTCTTGGAAAAAAGTGAATAAGGGTGGTGCCTTCAAGGATACCTCTTCAGTATCTTTACTTTGGGAACATCATTGCACCATATTCTATTACAATTATATATTTTAAACTTGTGCTGATTCCATATACCGTTTGTAACATAATCTATCACAATTGTATATTTCAAATGTGCACTGATATGTGCACACATACCCTGTCTTTATTCCGCACTTTTTAATTCTATTCTTCTATTCGAAAACGGTACAACTCTATTTACAAAAAGCTACGAATATGTCATGTCCCCCTGGAAAAGTGAATGAAAGGCACCTTTAAAACTCATTTAAGGTGCACGGTCGTAAAGATTATGTGCCTTGATGGGTAAAATGAAAATGCGAATGAAAATGTACCTGTATAGCAGTGGTAGGTGGTATGGAAAACATCATAATTTCCAGTGCACAAAGCACGGTCCATAAAGACATGGTTGGATGAGTTCAGTGTGTCCTGGCCAGCACAGAACCCGAACTCAACCCCATCCAATACCTTTGGGATGAACTGGAATGGAGATTGAGAGCCAGGCCTTCTTGTCCAACATCAGTGCCTGACCTCATAAATGCT
>JBBJLS010000041.1:24835319-24861447 GCA_037577275.1 Bryconaethiops microstoma | reverse complement strand
AGAGAGAAAGACAGATAAAAGTCATTTAAAAGTGATTTAAAAGCACCAGTATCTGCATTAATAGTTAGCATGTCTGTAATACCTGTCTGTGCTGCCTAATGTTGAAATACTATATATGGTAATGTGAGCACTTGGCATACATATCTGGCATATGATTACAAAAAAAGGCAATGGAATGCACTGGAATGAATTGTGCTTCTTCGATGATGGACATATTTGTACTCACACTCATGTGTAGTCTACCATACACACACACACACACACACGCACACACACACAGACTGCCCTGCTCCATGAATATGCATACCGACTGAGCCATACTTTCTAAGTGATGTAGTTTCTTAGAGTAACATTTTCTCAGAATAGCAGCTGGGGTCTGATGGAAATAGCAACCCAAGTACCTTTTTTAATGCAATGACATCAGAAAAGTGAATGATTTCTATAAAGGTGGTCCTGAATTGCTTAGGGTGAAGTCAGTTTATCCTCAGTTTTATTGGTATGGTAACCTCAGCCAGAAGTGATGAACACCAGGAAAGTGTTATAACACCAGGAGACGTGCTATTACACCAGGAGAGCACTTTTTCTTGTCCAACTCTAAATTTGAACCAAATATATTTTAAAAAATGTATTATTTTTGTTTGACTTAAACTATGCATCATATGTGTAAATGTATATATGGCCATATAAGACCAAAGTCCCAGATCAAGTCTAGAATCCCGTTTTCAATGGTGGTTCATCATTAACACTGCAATCCAGTCTGAGACAGGATTCATATAAATCGTGGAAATTCTATGTATATGGAAATGCACAGTGCAAACGCATTACATGAATATGTATTACTTTGCATTGCTAGCTTATTTTGAATAATAATAATTATGAATTTTAAGTAGATCTGCCATGAATGGGCCATATTCTACACCTCCATTGTTGAGGGGACTGACCGGAGCTGTGGCTGTAAGGTGGTTGGTGTCTGTCGTGGTGGTAATCCCCGAACCCGCTGATGGACACCGGTGGTAAGGCCATATACAACGTCAACACTGTATATGGTGAGGATGGGGCACTGCTGACTTCAACACGGGACCTTGTGCGTCGGTGGAAGGAATACTTCGAAGACCTCCTCAATCCCACCAACACGCCTCCCATTGAGGAAGCAGAGTCTGGGGACTTGTGGGTGGATTCTCCTATCACCGGGGTTGAAGTTGCAGAGGTAGTTAAAAAGCTCCTCTGCTGCAAGGCCCCGCGGGTGGACGAGATCCGCCCGGAGTTCCTTAAGGCTCTGGATGTTGTGGGGCTGTCCTGGTTGACACGCATCTGCAACATCACGTGGACATCGGGGGCAATGAATCTGGATTGGCAAACTCGGGTGGTGGTCCCCCTCTTTAAGAAAGGGGACCGGAGGGTGTGTTCCAACTATAGGGGATCACAAACCTCAGCCTCCCTGGGAAGGTTTATTCAGGGCTGCTGGAGAGGAGGGTCCGTCGGATAGTCAAATCTCGGATTCAGAAGGAGCAGTGTGGTTTTTGTCCTGCACGTGAAATGGTGGACCAGCTCTATACCCTCAGCAGGGTCCTGGAGGGAGTTTGCCCAACCAGTCTACATTTGTTTTTTGGATCTGGAAAAGGCATTCGACTGTATCCCTTGGGGACTCCTTTGGGGAGTGCTTCAGGAGTATGGGGTGCCAGACACCTTAATAAGGGCTGTTCGGTCCCTGTACAACCGGTGCCAAAGCTTTGACCGCATAGCCGGCAGTAAGTCGCACTCATTCCCTATGGGGGTTGTACTCCGCCAGGGCTGCCCTTTGTCATTGATTCTGTTCATAACCTTTATAGACAGAATTTCTAGGCACAGCCAGGGTGTTTGTGACCTCAGGATTGGGTCTCTGCTTTTTGCAGATGATGTGGTTCTGTTGGCTTCATCAGGCCGTGACCTTCAGCTCTCACTGAAACAGTTCGCAGCCGAATGTGAAGCATCTGGGATGGGGATCAGCACCTCCAAATCCGAGACCATGGTCCTCAGCCGGAAAAGGGTGGAGATCCTTCCCCAAGTGGAGGAGTTTAAGTATCTCGGGTCTTGTTCACGAGTGAGGGAAGGATGGAGCGGGAGATCGGCAGACGGATCTGTGCGACATCATCAGTGATGCGGGCGCTGCATCGGTCTGTCGTGGTGAAGAAAGAGCTGAGTCAAAAGGCTAGGCTCTCAATTTACTGGTCGATATACGTTCCTACTCTCACCTATGGTCATGAGCTGTGGGTAGTGACCGAAAGAATGAGATTGCGGATGCAAGCGGCCAAAATGAGTTTCCTCCGTAGGGTGGCTAGGCTCTGCTTTAGAGACAGGGTGAGAAGCTCAGTCATCCGGGAGGAGCTCAGAGTAGAGCCACCGCCCCTCCACATCGAAAGGAGCCAGATGAGGTAGCTTGGGCATCTGGTTAGGATGCCTCCTGGACACCTCCCTGGGGAGGTGTTCCGGGAGGAGACCTCGGGGAAGACCCAGGACATGCTGGAAAGACTATGCCTCTCGGTTGGCCTGGGAACGCCTTGGGATCCCTTTCGAAGAGATGGACGAAGTGGCTGGGAAGAGGGAAGTCTGGGTTTCCCTGCTTAGGCTGTTGCCCCCACGACCCGACTCTGGATGGATGGATGGAGTAGATCTTACAATGTATGCATCATTGTTACCAGAATCTATTTACTGTGGAAAAAACAAGTCTTTTATCTTGCCCAAGGGTCTAATTTTTGCTGTTGGAAAGGTTTATTATTGGGTTTTTTTTCCTTTTTTTGAGGTAGTAAACTATTTTCAATCACATGGTTGCAGGACCTAATGTAAATATAAAAAGATATGAAATAAGTACATAATAATCACTTACTACCTATTTCATAAAGATAATACATTAATATATAACAATAAATAACATAAAATATTATTACAAGTATTATATATATAATGATTTATATATTAGATTTATATATCATATGTATTATATTTTTATGTCATTTTTGTTATTTTAAGTATTTTTTTACATATACATATAGCCAAATAAGTTACCATATTAGCTTTTAACACAAACTAATAATTGAATAAAAAGTTATTAATAAGATATTATTAAATGATATACTGCAATGATTTATTTATATCATTGTTTTACCAAATGACCTGCCCTAAGGTTTGATTACTTTTTGGAAATGTGATGAATTTGGACATTCATTCTTAACGCTACACAATTCTTGAGGCTTTTTCAGCTTCAATTTTTGGTTTTATATTGTTGTAAACTTTTGAATAGTGTGTATATTTAAAAGAAATGAGTACTCAGAAATTCTAGTAGAACGTCTCACCACTTCATGCTAGGCCTCTGGTCTGGCCGCAATGGTAATGCAGCCATTTCCACTTCCTGTCCAGACGAGACGACTGACCAGAGTGGCTCTCGGTCACTCAGATTTCATCCAGCAACACGCCGGCTCCTCCTTTCCGTCCCAACCGCATAAAAATTCCCATTGATGGAACATGACATTTTACAGCTTACAGTATGAACTCACACACTGTCCCACATCACACTCTATAATTCAGATCTATTTAAAGGGCCTGCATTTGGATTATCCACAAAGAGGCCTGTTCTTTGGTCGAACCAGGTGGAGTTCAGCCATCCAGCACTGCCTTAACAAACTGAGCACTATAAAGCATACACTTATTTACAACAGCAGAACATACTGGACCTCTTATAGAGCAGCACATGACCTCTGAAGGAAGAAAAAGTGTGAATTGCTGGACCGAGGCCGAGTTTTTAATTTCATCTTGAAATTCAAATGGAATTATGAAACTGCATATTTAAAAAATTCGTAACTGCATATTTAAATTCTGTTTGTTTTAATGTCAGAGAACGATTCCAGCAGACATTATCCATTATCCATTAAGGGTCCAATAATACCTGGGAGGGTGTCTAGATGTCTTTTTATGGAATGTAGTATACACTATATGGACAAAAGTATTGGGACACAAATACTTTTTCAGGGTTTGGGCTAGGACCCTTACTTCCAAGAAGAATGAAAGCTGTAAAGGGGGATCAACTCCCTATTAAAGTCTATGTATTTGAATGCTATGTCATTAAAGTCCCTGTTGGTGTAATGTCAGGTGTTCCAATACTTTTGTCCATATAGTGTCTCATCCATGTACTTTTCATCTTATCAACAGTACAAATTCCAATAAGATTCATGCTAAATATACTATTTTGGCACATCATTTAGGGTATAAGTATGTGATTCCTGTTGCAGCATACATCTCAGCTCCTATCAACTATTCTGAAAAAGCTGTAGTGCAATAAATGCTTCATGCAGACTTTGGACATTGTTGGATGGTAAAACCCTGCAACCCGATGAGATCAGTCTTTTCTGGGAAATTAAAGAGTTGCCCTTGGACGATTTCACTACAGGCCGCATCCATCACTTTTCTTGCTTCATATGGCTGGGGTGACCAGGTCCAGTCTCAAATGACTGCAAGAACTGCAAGATTGTGTTTACCCTGGTCCAAAAAACTGGTTTCAGAAACCTTTATAATAAGCCAGGAGTGCTTCAGGAGTGTTAGAGCAGGAAAAACATGATGATAAAAGGCTTTCACATATCATGGTTGTAGGACAAAGATAGAAAAAGACAAAGTCTATGGCAAAAAGTTCATAGGCAGCATTGCTAAAACTTTGTAGGAATCTCATTTGTTGCCTAAACCCTCACAAGACATTCAAAGACTTTGTATTTGCCATTTTTAATTAGTTTCCATGGATGTCTGTGCTGGTCATTGTAAAATGGATCAGCATGTGGAACTGCAGTTTCCTGTGTGCTGCTGTCTTTAACTACATAAAAGAATCCATGCTATGTTTATTGTTGGATGCGTCGTGGCGGCTTCTGTGTGAGTGTGACCACGTTCAGGATCACATTTTTCAGATCACATTTTTAACATGTCCATTGATTACTTAATCATGGTAACTATAAAAATCTTTCTTGCTCAGAGTTTGTGAAAAAAACCTCCTTGTAAGCTGTTTTGCTTTGATAGTGTCACACGTACCAGACCACGTGACGTCAATCGGGACCGGAAGTGACGCCACACAGGAGGTATATAAGCAGGAAGCAGAGGTACGTCAGTACACAGACATTGAGTTCCATGCTCAGCCCATGTCGACTTCTCCCTCAACGGTACCGTAAGTACTCGGGTTTCCAACCCAGCCTTATTGCCTTCTTCTGTGTACCTGTAAGAACACGGGTTCCTTTGGTGGGAACTCTCACTCCTCTGGAGCATTCTTATAACAACCGTGTGAGTTACCAGCTCTCTCGTTTGTATCCGCGATTGGGCCCTTCCCTCACGCTACACCTGGGCGTCTACACTCGACCGCATTCATCTCCGTTACACTATTGTCTTACTACCTCCACAACTTGTACACTTTTATCATAATAATATTAATATACTATTCATATAATTATGATTGATCAGTTTAATGCAATACATTGTAATTAAATATTAATCACCAAAATATAAAACAAAGAATAATTATATTATGTATATAATGAATTACAAATAGCTTTACAAAGTAGCAAAATGAGTCATGTGTAAAATCATACTAAAATGAGTTATAATGATACACATGGGAAGATGAAATAGTTATTATTAAATCATATACATAAAATAGAATGCTGTACAAATTGTAGCATACTGTACCATATAATAATTTGAGCTACTTTTTAAAAATTACTTATTGCTTGATGAATGGCTCTGTTGCCATGTGGGGAATTGTTACCTCTCGGCACATTTAGCTGTGATTCAGTGTACTTTAAGCATTGCTGTGAGACGTATTCAGTCAGGCTGTCTAAGCTGTGCTTTGAAATTTGTGAATTTACTTAAGAGTAACAGGTAGTCAGGTGCTGGAAAACTGCCAGGACAGGTGTAACAGCTGCCGCATTGCACCATCCGCATGCTTTTAAAAAAATGTCACTTTCTTACAACACTATAATATAAAGTAAGGAATAACTATCATCATCTTTGCTGTATTGTCAATGTGTGAAACAGTTTTGTAGAATACTCTTTGTTATACAGTGAGTGTGTGAAACAGTGGTCTGTTCTGGGTTAACAATCTCTCTCATCATTTCTCAACAGGCCTATTTTCACTGCACCCTGCTAGTTTGTGCTTGTAGCTTTCACTGTTTTTCTTTAGATTGTCAGTTTGTCAAAGAGATATTGCTTTTGCAATATTGTTAATAGCTTCCCGTCATTCCCTGCCTGCACAGGCAAGCACACTCCAGTGTATTCTCTCAATGGCTGTTGAAAGATTTCTTGGAAAAAAAAAGAACATTACAAGCACTTGACACAAAATGACACCCAGTTGCACGTCGTTTCCCACCTTGTGTGGCCTAAAGACAAGTTCACACACTGCATAACATTATTTTACAAGTTCATGTTTTAAACGAATTCTCTACCTTTAAATAAAGTCTCTATGTTCATTCATTGTAAGATCCTATTTGAGCATGATGTATGACATATCAGTGCCATCAATCTAAAAAGACTTGTCAAAACGTCCTCTGATCTACGTCAAGCACCTGACCTCAGACGTGAATATGCATGTCCTGAACTTTGATCTACTTACACAGGAGTGAACACTGCACAGGCACAGAGGAGAGAAGACACCTGTCTTAACAATACCTGGACAAGAACTTCTGCATTCTTAAGAGGAGGTTTGGTCAGTGGTGAGACATAGCACAAGTGTAAGAGTCTTTTCACATTTTGGGCCATTTTATCATTTCGTATCATTTCTTAAACTGATAACTCAGCACTTTTTGAGCAAACTGCTAAAGTGCAGGCCAATATATTGTCTGCACTGCCAACGATACAGCCAATTATATACTGTTAGATAACAAGCATTATATTCTTATTATAATGTGAAGAACACAACACTGTCTCTCCTTGGTTTTTGAAAGTCATTTGCAGTGTCATTTGCTTCAGGTTATTTTTAAAATTAGAGCTAATAAATCCCTTTCAAAAAATGAGCTCTAAGTTTACTCAGCTTTGGTGGAAAATTAAGAGAATAAAACATAAGAGTTTGTATGATATTCTGTAACAGAGTAACAGGACACAGAACACATGAGTTATGGTTGCTTAATTACAACTATCAATGACTAATTACTTAATTATGTACTAGTCTACTTAACACTAATATGATCAAATACAATGATACTGTGATTATACAGTACTGTGCAAATGTCAGAGATGACCTTTTCGTTGATTTTAATTAAAGACAAATTTGCCTTTAAGTACAAAATCATTTTTCAACGTCAAGACAATTAGAAAACATATTTAATCGACAATTAAACACAAGCTGCAACACCTAAATAAAATTCAATGTGTTTATAATAGAAGTATTAGTAAGTATTTAATGTGTCCCCCTTTGACATTATCACAGCTGTTTTTCATTTATTTCTTATGAAAATGGATTATCCTTAATCTACTCAGAAATCTCTCATTTAGCCATTTTAGAGGAGAAAGAAATGTGTGAGGCAGCTGAAGTGTGTGTGGCTGCTTGTGTGAATTTTAGTGTCTCTTTGAAGCGGAACATAATGTCAGTGACAGCTTTGGAGCAGCTTTTGTTGAGAGAACACTGTAACTGGGTCCAAGACTGGAAGGGCATAAGAGTTAAAGTGGCAGTGGGGAGGCACAAATGTGAATAGGGGACAAATTAAACACTGATAAATTTGATATATATTTTAGGGGCTTTTGTGTGCTAAATTAAATTAATGATGGTGTATATGCATAATGCACACGATATAAAATTGTAATATTTATCACTTTCTGATCTGAGAAAATGGTATGTAAAGTATCTGAGCTTTATTTGTTCTAAAATACACTGCCAGTAAATACAAATGATGACAAAAATAAAAGAAATAATACATTGTGATTCTGTGATATATGAGTCATTTGTTTATTCCCATTCTAGATCATAAACTTTGATTTAAGTGTCTTGATTGTTGCAGGGACAGATTATTATATGTACTAGATGGGATGGAAACCCTAGGGCTTGGACATGCAGCTGGGGGTCATTGATTGGTTGGGGAGGCTTGGAAAGTTGTTTGGTAGTATTGGCACTAAGAAGCAAGAGAGAAGTGTTTGTTCAGTGTCTAACTTTAAATTAAACAGAGAGAAAATAACCTTAAATGCAGGAAATAACAGAACCTCAGTTAACCTCCAGACAAAATATCTGAGGAAACAACAACTGCTTCTTACATGCAACAGCTTCTCAGTAACTTTAGCCGATCCAGATTCTTTTCCAGTGAAAAGTAAATGTGGCAAGCTGATGGACTTGTCCAAATGTAATTGATTAAGCTATCCTAGGTCAGTTTGCTGACTAATCCAGACATGCATTTTCCCTCTACTTTTACAAAGTGTTTACTATGAGATTATATTTGAGCTTTATGTGATACTCGGCCTGACATGGATGCATTTTCTGAGTAGTTTTTATACAGAACATGGTAAAGTGTCTGAACACACCACAGCACACAGGGTGAAAAATGTGAAATTATTCCTCTGCATTTAACCCATTCACCAAGTGAAGCAGTGAGCTGCCAGAATACAGTGTCTGGGGAGCAGTGTGTGGGGACAGGAGCTTGCTCAATGGTACCACAGTGATGCCACAAGCAGTTCTGGGATTTAAACCCACAACCTTCTGATCGGAGGGACAACTTTCCTAAACACTAAGGCACAAGCTGCCTATGCAAAACTGGCGTAACTTTTATCTGTGATGCTGTGCTTTACAACAGCAATATTTTATTGCAAGTAGACGTGAAATTCCTGTTTTACACCTTAAGACTAACGGCACGGTCGACCACTCCTTAATTTCTGCTGTATCAGTATTAGTGGGATTTCTACTTCAGATTGGCCTTACAGTTACTCTTATTTGTTTAATTGCAGTAAATTCAAGTGTAAAACTTAATGTGAGAGGGACTATAGTATCATGGAGGATAAAGTCTTTGCCATAACTTGTGGTCTTAATCTGGGTCCAGATGGTTGTCTCTCACTAGAACATTTTTTCTGCTGATAAAACTTGGCATAAAATTTGCACTGTGCACACTCATATATACAATACTTGTGCATACATGCCTTTCAAGAGTAATCACAACCAGATCAACCCTTTCAGTGAGTCAGTTGCAGATAACCTGATATGCTCCAGGCAGCTAAGCATGCTAGAAATCATACCCCTTTGTATAAACAGTGTTTGTGTTCATTTATGAAGAGCTTTCAGAATGAGTTCACATTTTTTAGCAGCTCATTCTGCATCTGGCAAAACTAAGTAACAACATTGGCTGGGACTTTTTGAGGGCCTTCTGTTTCACTTGGCATGTTAGAGCAGTAGCCTGATGTTGCTATGACTATGTTACTATGTTCAGAAACGATTTGGTGCATTTAAGTAAAGTGGCCCCTTATAGTCACGTGTGAATAAACCACATCACAGCACACAGTGAGAACAATGTGAAATTCTTTCTCTGCATTTAACTGATTCACCAAGTGAAGCAGGGGGCTGTTACCAGTAAGGAATGCCCAGACAACAGTGTGTGGGGATGTTATCGTGTTCAAGAGTACCTCAGTGATGACACTAACAGTGTTGGGATTTGAACCCACAACCTTCTGATTGCACGGGCAACTCCCTAACCACTAGGCCACCAGATATCCAGGACACTGTAAAACTGATTTGTCCATTGAACCTAAAAAATACTTAATGTGGTAATAAGCAGTTTGACTAGCTTAACAGGGCAATTGGTGGCCTGGTGGTTCCGGAGTTGCCCCTTGTCACGTCACGACGTGCACGGGGAGTGAAGGTGAGGAGCGAGGTGCAGGTTCCAAGATGGACTTTTAATATAAAAAGACACAGACTCTGTACAGGGGATAAACAAAACCAAAACAGGCTCAAGGGCCTTTAAACACAAAATACCTTAACATAGAAGAAACATAAGGAACAGGGAGCGTGAGGGTAAGAGTGAGGGTTGACCAGCAAAAATAACAAGAACTCAAAGAACTTAAATACAAAACACACAGACAAGAACCAATCATAACGCCCAATTACTTAAACTAAACACAAGACAGCTGACAGAGACAAAAGACACACCACCACCCATACGACTCAAAAGAAAAGTCTCCATAACCAAAAGTAAAACAGCGGCCAGTGACCTAACAACCCTGTGAATGGAAGGTCATGGGTTTGAATCCCAGGACCGCCAGTAGCACCACTGAGGTACCCTTGAGCAAGATACCATTCCTAAAAATTGAATAAATACTTTGAAACAAGCAGTTCAGTAATGTTGAATCTTAACTGCAGTAATGTAGTTTAATAGAACAGACAATGGTGGCAGTTGCACACAAAGCCATCGAATTGTTACTTTAGGTTACTGGACATATATGGTATATCCAGATTAAGATTGGAACACCGATGCAGGAACTAGAAGAGACTGAGATGCTGAAGATGGTCCCAGCTGAGGAAGGCAAAAAAACATTTTACTGCAACAACAAAATCATCCAATGTGTGTGTTCTTACATAAAAATATAATTCTGTATAACATCTGTATGGTTTATGTGTTTTAGTAGGAGTGCTTTTGCTCATTGAACAACTAGTAATGTCATCAGATAAACCTTAAGCAATGTACTGAATTTTCAAAAATATTATTTGTTTTTTTATTGCTTGACATTCTCTAAAGGTCAACACCTAGTGTGTGCAACATTATAATGTGGGCACATTGTAAAACATCCACAATAGTTAGTATTGCACTATTAGTATGAATATTGCACAGGAGACAGTTAGCATCATTGAACAAACTTGGAATGACAGTCAATTTAGTAAATAGACAAAATAGCAATGTGAAATTGATGATATGGTTAAAGCTGGACTCTGTTGAGCAGTTGTGAGTCAGGAGTGTGAAGAGCAGAGGGTTGAGAACACAGCCCTGTGGAGCTCCTGTGCTCAGTGTAATGGGGCTGGAGGTGTTGGTGCCGATGCGGACTGACTGAGACCCTTCAGTCTGTAAGTCCAAAATTCAGTTCACAAGGGGGTTTTTGAGTCGCAGACTGCTCAGCTTAGTTGAAAGTCTCTGTGGAATGATAGAGAGAGGCATCACTGTCACAGAGAGAAGGTGCCGGTTTGTAGTCTGTGATGACTTGGATGCCCCTCCACATGCTCCACGTGCCTCTGGTGTTTTAAAAGTGCCCTTGGAGTTTTTGGGCATATGCATACTTTGCCTTTTTCATTGCCCTAGCCGCATTAACTAGTGCAGTTCTGAGGACAGCCTTGTCTCCAGATCTGAGGGCAGCATGCCAGCTTTCAGCTCCCACCCAGCCTCTGCAGACACCCAGGATTTCTGGCTGACTCATGTACATGTTCGCTGAATATTTCACAGAACCATACAAACATCTGTTGCTTAATGTTCTCCTAATGTCGTAACTTGACAATGTGCGTCTGTTGATTAATGTCCTCTGTAGGTTGTAACATTACCATGAATGTCCTTTGATTAATGTCCTCGGAATGCTATCATAGGGCGATTTATGTTGCTTGCTTAATTCGCTCACTAGCCATTTCATGAGATCCATCTTTCCTTCACAAGTCTACCTCATACTTGGATGTTTTGAGAAGGAGGCTTTTTCCAGTGCCTGCAAGGTGTGATGTGACTGCCACTTATTGATTATTTATCCAACAGACTGGGAGATCCAAACTTCTAGATATTATTTTGTCCCTTTGTGCTAATTTATGCATGACTTCTATACTATTTTTTCAGGATTCACTTTCCAGTATTCATTTCTTACCGCAGGCTCACAGCTTGTCCCGTGGTTGTTTTTTTAATTTAATTCTATTTTTTAATCTAGAAAATGTGGCAGCGGCTTTGATGTTTTACAGGGAGAGACCAAATATGTACCATTAAGAGGCCTTTGTGTATTTGTTAGAGATTTTTTACAAATCTCATTCAGCACCATGTTTCAGTGTTGCAAGTTCTTTTAAACATCTGCATACAGTTAACATATTTTGGCTTTGAAAATTTACAGCCTGTGATAATAGCTAAAAATTTAAATGCACCATTTGTTATATAGAAAAAAAGAGGTTTGAACAATTTCACACAGCATTGTAAGTTTTCAGGATTTTGCTTGTTCCAGAAATCATATAAAACCATGTTCAACATTGACACAGTTTTCATTGTCCTTTATTAAATCTCTGAGTATTTTCCCATGAGACAAGTCTGGAGATAACTGCTACTCCCATGACATTGAGGAAGATTTATATTAACTGTGACAATCAGAACATAACGCCAAATCTCTATGAACCTCATGATTACTCATTGTCGAGTGTAATATCCGTGGGTGGCTTAGAGCAGCAGCAGAACAGCTCTAGTCACAATTTCTTTCATAATTTGTTTATCAGAGTGTCATGGGGGAAACTGTACTTGTTTTATCTCTCCAGTGTCTAGAAATACAAAGTGAACTGGAACAGAATATTGTTTATTAGATTTGGACCAGATCCTAAAGTGTTATGCCCCTAAGTAAGACCAGATGGGTTTGATGATGGATCTGCATACCGGGAAACTGAATCATAGCATTAAAGTCAGAAGAAAAAAACCAAATCTAAATCTTGTAATCCGATAGCCTTGAGCTTCTTTGTCACCCTTCAGAGAAATGCATGGCCCCTTTTACTGATGAAGAGAGATAAACTAGTGGGGCTGCTCTCACCTTTGACACTTCTGGAGATGTAAGAACATGCAGAGCAGCTTTAAATCAATAAGGGTCTCACATATTGGAGAGGGAACATTACAGCAGTGTAATGCATTGAGTCCATTTTGACTGTTTTGACTTAACAAAAGATCACGCTTTTACAAGTAGGTGTCTGCTTAATGGCAAGAAACTATATTTTCCAGGATTGCACAACAAAGCAGAATTTGGCATAACCCTATTTATGACAAGTGTTTATTGGATGGAAAATTCCAGCAGAGATGATTTATTGATTCCTGAGATAAATGGTGGGTCCCTTGTAGATAAACTCCCTTGGAGTTCTGGTTGAGGGAGCATTAACATAAAAGCATGCTGACATTGTAAAAAAGAAATGAAAGAGTCTGAAGCCCATCACACACCATCTAAACATTTTCCATTAATACTCAGTAACCCTGAATAGTTGCCATGCCTTGTTTGTTCTTGGTTACTGGGATGTCTTTACACTGCTTTCTGGTTTGTTTTCTCCACTGCAGATACCAATATTAGAACGTTTCTATAGCAAGCAATTATACCTGAAGTTGGAAAATATAGTATTAGTAAGCTCTGTAAATATATAACTTCATGTCAATATCCATCTTAAACACGTCATCATATATTACTTGAAAGGCAAAATTCTTGCGGTTTCTTAGCCTTTGATTCAAAATTTTCAAAAATGCTATGAATAGATTTTTCTAGTATAACTTTTTCATCAGTGTCTATAGTATACATCTAAAAGGGTTTAATAACGGGTACAGTGAGCAATGCCAAAGAGGAACCATTTTAGTTCCCTAAAGAGCAATTTTTGTAGACAAGATGCGAGTGTGTGAAGAACGTTGTAATGGTATGAAGATCCTTTACCAATTTACAGATTCTTCCAAGAAACCTTACATATGAGATTTTTTGTCGTTCAAACTCACACATCTCATTTTCAAAAATGGCCCTTCAGGGAACTAAAATGGCTCTAAAATGACCTTTTGAGGCATCATTTTTCTCATGAATAAATATGGATCAGAAAAAATCTCTAGAGAATCAATTAAGGTTTTTCTATGTCATCATACAAAGAACCCTTTGGGGCACCCTTGTTTTTAAGAGTGTACTGCATTTACAAACTGTACCAAAAAGAATGAGAGTGTTTGATGTTCAAATTTGGCTTCTTTTGTTTAGTGCTGGTGTCACATCTTTTCTGTAAATACATCCCTAAAACCACCAACTCATTCAAACTATCTCAGGAGAAGCAGTGCTGAATTTGTAACAATTTCTATCATACATGCAGAGGAATCATTTCGAGAATCAGTTTTCCTTGAGACTGTGAGGTGCTTTGTTAAGTCATACTGAGACCTAAACCCCACTGACAAGTCAGCTAATGGAGTAGCAGGCTTAATGCTATTTTTCACAATTTTTTTTTTGAAAAACAGTATACTGGAGTATATACTGGAATTGATGTTACCTATCACAAATATAAATGCATCAGCTACTTCCACTGCAGTGAATTTCTCTTTGCTCTTAGTCAGGTTGCATGGGTGCTAAATTCTAAATTAATGTAAAAGTGGTGTGACTATGCAGAAGCATACAAAATGGTTATTATTATTATTATTTATGATATAAAACTAGAAAAATGAGAACAATACAAGAACCAAAAGCCCTCACTGCCCCATTCCTTCCCCTGGTTAACAAAGATTTTGCCCATCACCAAACCCAAAACAAAACTAGCCTAGAGTGCCAGAATGGCACTAGAGGTGGAAGTATAAATAAAGACTGACAAAGATGAAGAAGGCTTAAGGTTACATGCAGCATGAATTAAAACACGTAACTGTAACCTTCTTGTTTACAAACCCTAGAGTAAGTGAGTGGAAGCTTCACATTACAAAACACAAGTGGATTATAATGGGCTAACTGCTTTATTATAAAAATCAGACAGTACAGATATCTTCTCAGCTTTCTCCACATTTATCATATTTCACATATTTACACTAACTTGCATAATAATCAATTAATTAATACCATTTTCTTTCAAAAAGCTCAACATATGTTCTGGAAAACTAGAAAGTAACAACATTCAGAAGGACGGAGCATATTAAACTTGAACTCCAGCATTGTTACCTTCAAGGCTGCACTCAGAAAAATAAAAAACTTTCAAACTGAAAGAACAAGAACAGAAAAAAAAAATTATACTGAAGTAACAAAATCCATATGTGCTGACTCTGTTTGCCCAAATTGAAACATAGGGCAAAGTTAAATTAAGCTCATACAGTATGATCTATATTTTTGAGTGTGTATATAAGGCTCAGTATGAAGCTCAGCTGTCTCACGGACTTACAACCAACAATGGACGTTTCTCCACCTGTCTACAGAGTGTATTTTACAGTGAGTAATACATCAAGGTTATGCGGTGCAGGCACACAGTCATATGTAGAATCGATCTCTCTTGATGGCACTGCTGAAGGTGATCATGCTACAACTTAAAGCCCGTAGGAGTGGGCCCATGAAAATCATCTCTCCTCATTGTGGCTCCTGATGCGTTCTCCTCATTTCATTTTATCCACCTTTTTCATGAGATTTTGCACCCACTGCTGTTTGGGGTCACCGCAGAATGTCCTTGTCTTCTTTAGCTTGAATCTATATTGGAAACATAGGAGAGAAATGATTGTAGACATGGCTTCTACTGAAGCATAACGTCAGCCAAAACATTGAGCAAGAAATGCCTAAGCAGGATTATGCACCATAGGTTAAAATTGCAGACGTTATCACTTCATAAATTGACTGTCGTGTTCAAATAGTGATTGAATGGTATGTAAGCACCATTAGGAGAGAATGCCAGACTCCCTTTGGAAATCTAAATGGTATTTTGGGAAGTTCTTTTTTTTCCAGGGCAGCATGGGAAATTAGCCAGAACTTACACAACAGCAGAGATGTTGCATCCCCCGTCTGTTTCTTGAAACCTGTAGCTCACGACTCTTCGCTTGATTGAATTTTTAACCTCTTTAACGTACATCAAGCAACAATTTTCATAAGTACCTGTATCAAAAAGTGAATAATGGAAATTAGTTACAAGTAAACTGACTGTTTTTCTGGAATGTGCCAAATGATCTTTTATGTTCTTATTTATCATTATGCTAAGTGCAATAATACATATTTTATAGGACTTTAAATATCTGGGCTTTTGGTAAAAATCAGGTGACAAGTGTGTGCACGGAAACAGGTGACAAGTGTGTGTCTATCGGAACAATAAGGCTCGTATGCAAAAGTTTGGGCAAATTGTATGTTGATTTTCTGAGTGAAAATAAATATAAATACGGAATATGTACCATAACTTTAACACAGGACACATTTTCCGTTCAGTTTTTTCCTGATACATTAAATTAGGATGCCAAATAAGTGGCATTCATGCATTAAAATGTGCAAAAGTGTTGTCTCCATGGAGAGAGTCCTTTTTTTAACTCAACTTTTGTACATGACTGTATACGTACATTCACACAGCCTTCTATAATTTTGAAGTTTATGTGTATATATCATACATAGTATATAAACTCAATATTACATCTATTCCATCAAAAGTTATAGGTGGAATCAAATGCTGATTAAATATTATTCTGCAAAAATGTCATTATAAACTATGGGCTATGAGTGAATAACAATTATGTTTAGAAATAACATGCCGTGACCCCTGGGGGCGTATAATTAACAACAGTGAACTACAGTGCATGTCTGTCATGAAGGACGTTTGGGTTGCTGCTGGAGGGATTGACAGCAGAATAAGCACTTACCTTGTGCCAAGCTTGGATACATGCAAGCCAGAAGCAGGAGGAAAAAGAGAGCATGAGTCTTCATGGCTTTGCCTTGGTGTTTGATCTTATCTGAGGAAAAAGAACAAAATGAACAACTGAGTTCTCCTCACAAACCAGCACAAAAACGGATCTCTGGAGGGCAAGCACTGGTGGGGTAAAATAAACCTGGATCACCAGCGTGGAGACTAAGATCAAGTCGTCTTTGAATACATACCCTGGTGGTGGGAGTAGTGCTGTTGCTCACAGCTTGAGAATCTACTGCACGACTGCTGCTTTGGGGGCGTTTCTGAACATTTATTGGTCTTGGAAAAAAAACCTAAGCCCACGCCTCCACCTCATATTTCAGACAAGATCCTGTAAGGATAGCGATAACACTGATTTGGGATTACTTTCTCTTTTTGGATGACTAAATTATACTCTGCCTCCATAAAAAGCTAGTCATGCTACATGCCTGCATGCAAATCTTTTAGTCTTTTTAAAGGGAAACTATCTAATACGGGTGGTCACTCCTTTGCTACACTAACTGGCTTGCTGGCCACAATGGCTTGCGAGCTAGCTACCTTGCCAGCAGGCTACATCCGAACTACACCTGTTACTAAAAAGATAAAGAGAATTGTTTCTTGTTTTCGCAGCCACAGCTGTAGAGGAAGTGTTTTGCTGAGTGGAATCTTCGCATTAAAATACAAAAAACACAAGTGCATTATAATGGGCTAACTGCTTTATTATAAAAAACAAACATAGCACAGATATCATCTCAGTTTTCTCCACGTTTATCGGTTATACATATGTACACTAGCTTGCATAATATCAAAATGTTCAACATTTTTTTCATAAAGCACAACATATGTCCTGGAAAACGAGAAAGGAACAACATTCAGAAGGACGGAGCATATTAAACTTGTGATTTTTACGACACGTTGTGTGCCGTGAACTGCAGCATTGTCACATTCAGGGCTGTTAGACTGCACTCAGAAAAATAAACCAAAAAACTTTCAAACCGAAAATGTAAGAACAGAAAAATAAACATTATGCTGAAGTAACAAAATCCATATATGCTGACTCCATTTGCCCAAATGGAAACATAGGGCAAAGTTAAATTAAGCTCATACAGCGATTTATTTTTTTTGAGTGTGTATATAAGGCTCAGTGTGAAGTTCAACTTACAGCTTATGTCTCACGCACTTACAACCAACAATGGACGTTTCTCCACCTGTCTACAGAGTGTATTTTACAGTAAGTAATACATCAAGGTTATGCGGTGCAGGCACACAGTCATATGTAGAATCGATCTCTCTTGATGGCACTGCTGAAGGTGATCATGCTACAACTTAAAGCCCGTAGGAGTGGGCCCATGAAAATCATCTCTCCTCATTGTGGCTCCTGATGCGTTCTCCTCATTTCATTTTATCCACCTTTTTCATGAGATTTTGCACCCACTGCTGTTTGGGGTCACCGCAGAATGTCCTTGTCTTCTTTAGCTTGAATCTATATTGGAAACATAGGAGAGAAATGATTGTAGACATGGCTTCTACTGAAGCATAACGTCAGCCAAAACATTGAGCAAGAAATGCCTAAGCAGGATTATGCACCATAGGTTAAAATTGCAGACGTTATCACTTCATAAATTGACTGTCGTGTTCAAATAGTGATTGAATGGTATGTAAGCACCATTAGGAGAGAATGCCAGACTCCCTTTGGAAATCTAAATGGTATTTTGGGAAGTTCTTTTTTTTCCAGGGCAGCATGGGAAATTAGCCAGAACTTACACAACAGCAGAGATGTTGCATCCCCCGTCTGTTTCTTGAAACCTGTAGCTCACGACTCTTCGCTTGATTGAATTTTTAACCTCTTTAACGTACATCAAGCAACAATTTTCATAAGTACCTGTATCAAAAAGTGAATAATGGAAATTAGTTACAAGTAAACTGACTGTTTTTCTGGAATGTGCCAAATGATCTTTTATGTTCTTATTTATCATTATGCTAAGTGCAATAATACATATTTTATAGGACTTTAAATATCTGGGCTTTTGGTAAAAATCAGGTGACAAGTGTGTGCACGGAAACAGGTGACAAGTGTGTGTCTATCGGAACAATAAGGCTCGTATGCAAAAGTTTGGGCAAATTGTATGTTGATTTTCTGAGTGAAAATAAATATAAATACGGAATATGTACCATAACTTTAACACAGGACACATTTTCCGTTCAGTTTTTTCCTGATACATTAAATTAGGATGCCAAATAAGTGGCATTCATGCATTAAAATGTGCAAAAGTGTTGTCTCCATGGAGAGAGTCCTTTTTTTAACTCAACTTTTGTACATGACTGTATACGTACATTCACACAGCCTTCTATAATTTTGAAGTTTATGTGTATATATCATACATAGTATATAAACTCAATATTACATCTATTCCATCAAAAGTTATAGGTGGAATCAAATGCTGATTAAATATTATTCTGCAAAAATGTCATTATAAACTATGGGCTATGAGTGAATAACAATTATGTTTAGAAATAACATGCCGTGACCCCTGGGGGCGTATAATTAACAACAGTGAACTACAGTGCATGTCTGTCATGAAGGACGTTTGGGTTGCTGCTGGAGGGATTGACAGCAGAATAAGCACTTACCTTGTGCCAAGCTTGGATACATGCAAGCCAGAAGCAGGAGGAAAAAGAGAGCATGAGTCTTCATGGCTTTGCCTTGGTGTTTGATCTTATCTGAGGAAAAAGAACAAAATGAACAACTGAGTTCTCCTCACAAACCAGCACAAAAACGGATCTCTGGAGGGCAAGCACTGGTGGGGTAAAATAAACCTGGATCACCAGCGTGGAGACTAAGATCAAGTCGTCTTTGAATACGTACCCTGGTGGTGGGAGTAGTGCTGTTGCTCACAGCTTGAGAATCTACTGCACGACTGCTGCTTTGGGGGAGTTTCTGAACATTTATTGGTCTTGGAAAAAACCCTAAGCCCACGCCTCCCCCATATTTCAGACAAGATCCTGCAAGAATACTGATAACAATGATTTGGGACTACTTTCTCTTTTTAAATGACTAAATTATACTCTGCCTCCATAAAAAGCTAGTCATCCTACATGCTTGCATGCAAATCTTTGAGACTTTTTAACGGGAAACTAACACTAATACTAAAACTAATACGGCTGGTCACTTCTTGAGTAAAAGTTGGAGGAAGCGGGGTTTTTGATTCCCATTTTGCAGTATTGTGCAATAGGTTTGGCACACATTTCTTTCATGGTTCTATGTTGATCTTGTAGTTGGGACACTTCACATGCCAATAAAAACAAGAGCCAAGCATTGTGCAACAAGACACACACATGCATCTACGAACATGTCCATGTGTTCTCTTTTAAAGTATGGTTTGGCAGAAATACAAGAAATGTTCAGTCGTTTTCTCTAATTAAACTCTCATTGTAAAGATCAACCATTTCACAAAGTGCCACTAATTCTATCACAGCAGACAGTAAATCCCATGTGTACTTTAAACCATCCCTCACATTCATCATTTTCTGCAGTATGAAAAAGGAGATTAAAGGACTGGCTTAAAGGTGTAGAGAAGAAAGACCTGGTGTACTGGAGTGTAGGTGATTGGATTGCCAAATTAATGGATGAGACAGAGTGCCTTTGTAAGTATTTTTTTTTTTTCGGACAAAATCTGTTTTATTGTATTTTGTTTTGAGTAATTTTTTTATTTGAGAATATAAGTTTAAGAATAAAGGTTTATTCAAGCTCTCTATATTCTGTTTCATACATTATACATTTTGTTCCAATACAAACTGAACAGAATTATATGCATATGTGTTTATCTGTTGATGATTGCATACATCTCCAACTGACAGAAGAGCACAGGAACACAACAAAATTCCACGTGATGCTCACTAAAAGTGCTGAATTAACACTTGCAGTGCTTATTAAAGTCAAGGACTGGGGTATTTAACCCAAACGTGAGGAGAAGTAAGAGGTCAGATACTTTTAAGACATACAGTATTTTTACTATGCCAGTATTGCTGACAGTGCCATTGCTGTCAAAACCTCTTATCTCTGAAAGAGTACCTTTACAGGGGAGAAATAATGTTTTCAACATTTAATAGAAGTTAATGGAAAGGAGTGTTTATTCCAAGTCATTTTTAACCATTTTCGTTGACCAGATTATCATGATACACCGCTTTACATGTATACACAGATTATCATGTATACACAGCTTTACATACAAATGTGTTAAAAACCCAAATCTGGATTATGCCTTTTTGTCTACAGAGTGGTTTAAGTAAAAAAAAAAAATAGAATAATGTTTACACACTCATTGTGTGCAGCAGCAGGTGTGCAGTTCACTAGATTTTATTGAAACAGGTCAAGTAAACAGGTCACTTCAGAGTGCTGATGAGTTACCTGCTTGATGATGATGCAAGTAATTACAATATTATGCTAGTTCTTGTATGTATTATCTATTTATAAAGGCTCTCCATCAACATACAAGCAAGAGAGAGCAGAACAGATAAGAAGCATCTTCACTTTCGATATTTAACTCACTCATTTGCAAGAGAAGTACAGATTAAGTGGTATGGACATGGGCTGATGATTCCAACCAATAATGTATTCTTTCTTGTGGCCAATGCCAATGCAAATAAGTTTATTTTACATCATTTCATTTCTTACAATTGGTCAAAAGATCAAACGCTATATAAAGTAAAAGGAGTAAGAGGTTAAATAAAAGAAGTAAGAAGTCAAATTGTGTTTATCAATTTCAGACAATTCAAATTGTGTTGCCTGCATAGCTTTAGACAGCTATATTACTTTGCAAAAGCATGGATATGTACTGTACACATACATGCTGAGTTCATTTTTTAAGAAAGTGGTTACCAATTGAATCACATTTTAAAGTAGCTGAACTAATTTTATGCACAGAGATTGATTTTAATTTTATTAAGTAAAGTAGTACTGTATAGTAACATTTTTTTTTGACACTTTAATGATTTCTGTAAAATATCTGTTTAAAAATATGAGGAAACTCAGAATAAGAATGAAAGGATACTTGACTTCCTCTGGAGGGGTCCATTAAAAGCATTTCGGGAAACCCATGATTTTGTTGGAACAGCATGGGGAAATTGCCAGAACTTGCACAATAGCAGGGACGTTGCGTTCCCATCTGTCTCTTGATCCATGACTCTTTGGTTAATGGACTTTTTCACCTCACTATTGTACCACAGCTAAAAGGGCCATGCACAGACACTCTGGGGGGAATGATTGTTTTTAACCAAAAATAAAGTTACATACAGTAGACTGCATGTACCTTTTGGTTTTTTTTTACTAGTTGAAGAGCAACAGCATGAAAACAGTAAACCTCACTAGACCATAACTATCCGCGGCCCAACCACATTACAATTTCTCGTTACAATTTCTCCAGGGTAATTGTAACGAGCCATTTGTCATTTGCCAATGTTTAAATATATTGTAAGGTGATTACACATGATGTAGATTACTGCAATTTAGACCTAACTTATATCAGGTCAGTTCAAGCTGACAAAATACCAATATTCAGCCTAAAAGTTTGATAAAACCTAAAGTAGCTTAATGATTTAAAACCACCAAATCACTTGTAGTTCAACTGTGGACCTATGATAAAATTTCTAAGCTTCTGAAGGTCCTAGACTATTGTATTGAAACGGAAAGTTCGCTTTTCTACAACTACCAGTAAATGTTGTATCACTGGAGTAAGAACTTGAGTAAAAATGGATCATTTATTACAATGAAAATTATTAAGCTATATCTTAAGGTTTTCAAGTGAAGTAAAGCGGCCCCATATATATGGGGTGCCATTTGTAAAAACAGCTTAACAAATTTAGAGGTGTAATTTTTTTCATCATTTAGCGCAATTGAAACACATTTAGAGTTAAATGTTTTAAAAAACAGTGTTACAATTATGACTGCATAGACTATTTACTACATAATACCTATTTATTTGTTTCACTTGCCTGATAAACTTTTAAGACACTGCATAATTTGGCACCTTCATATCTCTGTGATCTTCTGCAGATTTCTGTACCTAACCGTTCTCTTAGATCATCTGCTTCTATCAGTTTTATTATACCTTCTGCCTGCTTGACTACCATGGGGTTTAGAGCCTTTAGCCAGGTTGCTCCTCGCCTGTGGAACTCTCTTCCTCAGGATATCCGCAACAGCGATTCGCTTTCTGCACTTAAATCACATCTTAAAACACACCTTTTGAACCATGCATATTCTGATTAACCCCTGTTCCAATTAATGCACCCTGTTAAGTAATAATTGTTATATATTATTGTTTGTTTATTGTTCCCTGTTCTTGTAAGGCATCCTTGAGTGCCTTGAAAGGCGTCTATAAATAAAATGCATTATTATTATTACTATAAAGGAACTACCCTACAGATGTTACTTATTTTCATTCACTGACAAGGTATTTTAGGCCAGACCAGCTTGCATAAAGAGGCTTAGGGCAACCACTGCCATTATTTGGCTAGTTAAGACTCACAGAATTCTTAAGATGTTGTTGGGCGTTACAGAACACTTTTACCCAAGAATTTAATTTAAACGCTAAAATATAAATTACAAAATGAAGCAGGAAAAGGCCATGAAGAGAGGGCACTTATCTAGTAAAAGGCCAAAAGAGCAGGTGCTTGAGCACCACCTGGGGTGTCTCTGTGCATGTATATGTCAAGCAGGGATTTTAACTATTAGTAAAAGTAACTATTGAATAACGGGCATTTAGCGACACAGAATTTGGTCCAACATGTAAACTAAGTTCTGCTAACAAAATTCTGATACCAATAATATACCAATAATCCTATTTTTTCCCATTTTACAAAATGTCAAAAGCTTTGTGAAAGTATAAAAGAATGAGAAATCAGGTAAAAAAGAATCTGTAGCAGCATGTTTCCATCTAAATGTGCTTAGTCTGCTCACATAAACCGAAACAAATTTTGTAATCAGATGTAGGTAGTGAAGTTCCGATCTAAAGTGATTCAATGGTTTTGGCTTTCGTTTCATGATGAGGAACTTTGTTCATCTACTGCACCGTTCAATAACCCCATCCCACCCCTGGTAGAGCTCCATTAAAGTCAACACATCAAAAACAGGTGTCTTTTCTGTTTTATTTATTTCTGTTTTATATTACATAAAGAGCCCTATCTTTGTACATCGTTTCTTCTTCTGAAAGACTGTTGAAATGTGAGAACAAGCACTAGATGATTTGAAATCATTTGTTTACAGAAATCTTTCCAAATTTCTGGTCCTTGTTTAAGAAATCTCCTCCTTGACATGCTTTGGTTTTCAGCCATTCGGTTCAGTCCAGTTCATTCAGAAGAGAAACACTTTCTAGGCCTTCTGTGGGATCTTTGTAATTTATGGGAACTGAAGAAAGCTATTTCTGTAATTTTTTCTGAAGAAGACAATTTCTGTTTTTAGTTAATTTATATTCAACAGAATCATGCATGCTTTTTTTGCTGCAGGTATTACAACTTGTTTCATGTTTTGGTTGGAGACAAAGGGTTAATATTTGCATAGCCCTTTTTACAACACACTGAGGAACCTTAACTTGACACTCAAATATAATATTACACCAGCACAGTTTCTGAAAAAAATGGGTTTAAGACTAAATGATTAATGTAATTGTGTACATACTTGAAGCAAGTCAATTCAAAGCATAACTTTTATTATTCGTCACTAACTGGTTCCAGACCACTAACGAGCAAGTGTTGAAAACCACCCTTAACAGGCATCTATCTCCTGATGGACACCAGATGCTGGAGTTGCAATAGAAACAGAGATTATTGGATATAGAATAACCTGAAACCTGTCAGAAATTTAAATGTGTGTTTGAGGAAGTGTTTTAGATCCTTGTATTGCACCAATCTTATATTACATTTTGGCAAAAGCTGTCAGAATTTGCTCACACAGCATCCTGGAACATGATGAATTCCTGATGGTGTGTGTTGTAACAAGGTTCCCATGACTTTTTGGAAGCCAAAGAGCACCACTTCACCACTTCATGCACAGAATAGACACACACACACACGCACACACACGCGCACACAGTCCCTTGTTTGCGCCAAACAAGCCCAGATTGTTTGCGTCAAAAAACAGGATTTTCTTCTCATCTGACAGCGGAACCCAAGAACAGTCAACATTGCAGTGACATTTTATGAACTCCACGTACTTTTATGGTTTGATGAATGGACTGCTCATGTAGCTCACTGGCATGCATATTTGTTATAGGAGATCACAACGAGCTAAAATGAACATCTGCAGCTCTCTGACTGCGAGGCTGCAGAATGGCCTTTGCTTTTTGAACCTTGTTCCTCCTCCTTACTGTGTGGCGGCATAAAAATGACACTTTGAGACAGCTTCATCCATCTGCAACTGCTTTGAACTTTAGATTTATTGTTGTACTGGAGATGGGAATGTTCTAAAGTGTAACTGTCTTTTACTGAGCTTATCCATGTTGATATAGGAATACTTTTATAAGGCACATGTGTTGCACTGTATTTATGTCCAGTCAAATTACGGATGACAACTTGAAGGACTTGCATAAGAATGTCCAGTGGTGCCATCTGACAAATTATATCCTGATTGAGAGTTTAGCCCTTTGAAAGATTTATTATATGGCCAAAAACAAATTTCTTTCTCTGGGTTTTAGATCAAGTTGATGAACAACAGGAACTGTTTTTCATGGTCTCGTTTCTGGTCATGTTTCTCAAGAGTGTGGAGAATGGGAGGAACTGTAAGTATAGGAAGAAAGAAAGAATGAAGGCCTTAAGGTCGGGGGTGAGGGGGGTAGTTTCCAGGATAAGACGTCCCACTCAGTGATAACAGTAAATTAAACTATAATCCAGTTTGAACTGTATATAAAACAGGAATTAAGAAGGAACGTTGCTTTCCTTCCACATTTGTATCACAAGCCTAATGTTTATTTAAAGTTTATTTAAACTGTCTTGACAAAAGTGCAGACTGAGAGAATATAAATGTAATATGCCACCAACATCAAAAACTAGCATGGTCCTCGTGGTTCAGTTCCTGTAGTAATACTTTGTGCCATCATCCTTTCAAATTTCAGATGGTTTGCATCAAAAAAAGCAGAGAAAGTTTACCTGGTTTCCTTGTGATATTCGAACATTTGTGAGTAAAGTCATGCTTGATTACTTTTATGTTTTGTCTGCAGCTGTAAACTGATCTGTAACAAATGTTAATTTACATTGCCTTTCCAAAAGTATGAAGACACGCCAAATAACTGGTAAGTTCAGTACTTTAAGGTTCACTTGTAGCTGACACAGGTGCTCGGTTACAAACTCACACAGTTGGTATACAGAAAAGCATCTTTTTTTTAGGTTGAGGACTACCAGTACAGGAATGGTTTTATATGAATGGCTGCATTTTATATATATATATATATATACACACACACACACCTATATATATATATATATATGTATATGTGTGTGTGTGTGTATATATATATATATGTATATGTGTGTGTGTGTGTATATAATGTGTATATATATATGTGTGTGTATATATATATATATATGGCCTTATGTGAAAAAGTATTTGCC
>JBBJLS010000041.1:24818146-24835219 GCA_037577275.1 Bryconaethiops microstoma | reverse complement strand
ACTCAGTTTCTGTTTTTTTATTTTTGGGAATCAATATTGAAATATTTGTTGATTTGTTGATGTACTGTATATTTGATGTTCAGATGTAGCAGAGTCCCACTTACGTTTCACTTTTTAAAATTTGTGACTTTCTTCCTGTTTCACTGGGGTATAAATATAAGGTAACACAAAGGCCAAATTCCAATTATTCGGTTGCTCAAAACAGTGTTCAAAAGCTCAACATGCACTTTCTGTGATCGTGTGTTCTCATGTGTTTGCTTGATCTACCAAACTACCAAGCACGGTTCAAATACCCGTAAATGTTTCTGATCTGCATCAAATACTGCGGATGCATCGGATGATGACTGAATGAACTCCATGAAATGAAACTCAGATCACTTACTCTTTTGTCATAGTGATTTGTCAAGGTGGATGCTGGTCAGAGCCAAAACTATAAATGTCTTTTATTTTGAGGAAACGTTCCACTAAAATCTGCTTTAAGAAAATATGAGGTGAGAAATAAACTATAATCTTGTTTTTGTTTTGTTTTTTTAGCTCACTTGGTACAAATAATGCTTCACCTGAAAGATTGTTTTGCCATTTCATCAAGAACAGGCTCTGTTTAGATCGACAGTAACATCCAGCTGTGATAGTCTTAGCTTAATTTGCATAGGCAGAGTTTACTGTAAAACTGTACTACTTTACTGTAGAAAGGATATTGGGATGGGTTTTCTAGTTCGCATGGCTTTATGGACATCAAGTCTCAAGGGACCCATCCATCCATTGTCTGAGCTGCTTATTCAAATCAGGGTTACAGGGGGGTGCTGGAACCAACAGAATTGGGCGAACAGGGAAAGGAACACCCTGGACAGGTAGTCAGTCCATCACAGGGCAGACAAACCGACAAACACACTCATGAGGACAAACCTGGGGGAAATTTAGCATCTCCAGTTCTTACCAAGAGATTGCAAATTAAAATGTGGTCTCAGTAAAGGTTAGCTGTCCCAGCATATACACTCAAAATCATACAAAAATGGTTTAATGACCACAGAATGCAGTTCCCAGTCTTATACCCAACTGAAATTCTGTGGAGAGCTTTGTGGAACTAAGAAGATTCCAAAATAGAGGGTCCAGGACCCTGGAAGATCAGGGGAGTTGAAATATTCTCCCTACCCACTACATGCCTTCATTATCTTTACTGCAGCTCATCTACACTGAATGTTTTATCACCATGATATTGCTCACCAAAATATCATCACCTAATAAATGTGGTATAAATCAAGACCTGTCTCATTTTCCCTTTCTCTTTTTTTTTAAGCACGGAGGTGAGAACGTGTCCCTGCCATCCATCTCATGATATAGAAACAGGAACGTCTGCATTATCCTTCATGACAGAATAAAGGATGTCTCAGTTTCAAGAGAGTGCCTCCGTATTTAGGCCTTGCGCAGCAGGTTTTCCCGTATGACTTTAATATTTAATATTTACACCGAGATGCTCACATGCCTCTTGATGGCAGCATCTCCCTTACCCACGATGCCTTACTGTCTGAGCCCCATGGGTGGATGTGGCACTGTAGAGGAAGCGGATCTACACCGCCGGGGCAAGAACGAAAAAAGAACAAACAGAAGCCTAGGAACGACAGAGGAAGCAGGAGAAAAGCAGGCACTGTCCGTTCCTGCTGATGCCAAACACTTTCCGTTGCAGAAGATTAGAGCACTGATTAGATAATCTAGGTAAAAAAAACAGATACGAGATCTTAGTTTAGCCCATATTTAGGCTTACATTTTGGAAGACAGAAACATTCTAGTAAAAATGCATTGGATTTTGAATTGAAAAGTGATTGAATGTACTTGGCTGCCTTTTAATTTGCTTAGCTTCATCACTGTATTGATGTAATCAGAATCAGAACCAGAATCAGAAACCTTTATTGATCCTGGAGGAACTGCTTACGTTATGACTGCACAGACACAGAGACACACAGAACAATATAACATATACAGTCTAAATAAATCCAATAAAAATCTGTAGAAAAACCTCAGTATGAAATACACTATGCTATATACACAAATCACTTACAGATAAGTGAATTACTTATAACAAAATTGTGCTTAAGAGTATGTTATTCCACCTAGGAGAGATCAAAAGTATATAAGTAATATCGACATAAGAAGTGATATTCATTTATTCATACGAAAATGATACTCAGATTCTAAGCATCATTTCTTCTCGCCCAGCAGAGAACAGTTTTCTACCTGGATCACCTGGCTTGGAATTTTTTAAGGCAGAGAGCGATGCATTGTGAGCAACAGACTGAAATGAAGGATGAGGTGTATCCCTATAGCATATTGTTCATGGTGGAATGGGGGAAGTGAAAATTCAGACTGGTTCCGCTTTTAGGGACCATAGAAATGAGGACATTTTTCATACGATGGTCTAGGAAAAATAACCTTCCAAGCCCGACCCCTATCATTTGCAAAGCTCTAGCCACTTATTCCCTATGGAAATCTGAACGAATATTAAAGCTATATTAAATCAGTAATTCAGTTGTCCTCTCTTTATTATGCCCCCTACTGCCACCTTAACTTCTCCATCCTTCCAGTCCAGGACACTTCAGGCTTCAGGATTTTGATTCTGCCAGTCATTTTTCAGATTTTGGTCTTTTCTTGCACTGTAATCAGAAACAAAAGTCAAAGCTCAGTGGTAATATGTTAATTTCAGAGTGTTTAGTCCAGTCGCAACCACTTGTGTCTATCTGTACTTTCCAAAACTTAGTAATGAAGGCCTCACCCATGCTTGCACAATCATGTTGAGTCACATATTACTATTTGTTTCTCATAGTGTGACTAGAATATCCACTTATGTATATGTTCATTGTGCTAACGACAACATACACACAGATGGTGACTGTTGTGTGGGTTTAGATAAAGCCATTCTGAGGCCCATTTCCAAAGTTATTTTCTTAAAATCAGTTTCTTTCTCTACATTCATTATCAGATTTCTCACCTTCTACTGCATTTATCAAATTTTACGTATTTATTCCGAACCCTATTGTGGAGGATTTTGCCAAAGGACTTCCAAATAATTGGGTTATTTCTGATGTGATGGTGGATTTTGTACTGAAATATGATCTGAAAATGTTGTTTAAATAATAATGAGCATGAGATTTTGAAAATCAGTTGTGTAATATCCTTTCTTTGGAGCATATCTGTAATGTATGCATATTTAAATAGGTAATGTCTTGTTTACATATTTAAGCTGGGGTTTTTTTTTCCTTTCAATGTAAAATAATATTTGTAAAAATACCAGTGGTCATCTCACAATAATTGATTCTTGTCTAATTGTGTTCTATGTGTTACATATGTTTCAGTAGTTATTAGAATTTTGAAAAAAGCAAAGAAATGTTTTGATTAGTGAAATGAAAAAGAAATATTCAAGATTCTTGGTCATTATTGACCTTCTAGGTCACCATCCATATCCTTTTCACTAAAGTGTGCGTTCATGAAGCTAAACTGATAGTCATGAGAGTATTACAGATTAGTATTACTTGTTAACTACATTAGCCTTGCCTTCCAGTGCAGAACTCAATAAATGAATTTTAAACACCAACTAAGTCTTGGCTGATCCACTATTTTTGGTACAAGGGGTGAAAAGGTGTGCATTTTTAACCCAAGCAATCCTTTAAACACTCAGTGCACGAATTCTTCACGCCCATCATGTGTGGAATAAATCTGGTGCTTCTTTTTTATTGATTAGTAGCCTAATACTTGCTTGAGGCAGACTGTACATCTGATGTGTAAGCTTTCTGGGGTAGACTCCAAATGAAAGTATGATTTTAGCCTGAGGCCAAACTAATAGATTTTTTCCACTACAGCATATTTATCTGTCTTTGAAATCCTTGTACTGCAATGAAAGCAATTTGGTCTTGCAGTCTGTTTGTAGCTGTTCTTTCTGGACATCTGAAATGTAGGGACATCGTGTTTTTTTAAATATATATATGTGTGTGTATGTGTTTAATACAAATGTTTTATTGGTCAGTTTAATGGAGATATTCCGGTTTTAATTCGCAGTTTACCCATGCACGTCCTCAATATGCATTGCGGACACTAGAATATGTTCTACTCTACTTTCTCTTACTCGTCAAACATTTGTTTCTCTGGGTGAGAGAGCATGACATGAAAATACAAACACAGTGTATTGTACCAGCTAAAAATGCTAATAAAACCTTTCTAAAAAAAGTTAAAACATGCAGTGCTACATGAGGACAACTTCAGTTACCATCTACTAACAGTTCCTATGTATCCTGTGTACCCACTTCTGAAAAACTTGGTGACCTACTGTCTTTGTCTTTTATTCTTTCATTTTTAATACATGATTTCTGTATTTCTTCATCATTATCGTAATCTGAATGAAAAAGATTAAATGATCATTTATCATAGACAAGGCAACTGGACTAAACCACTGAACATGTACACATAGGGTCTCACTGGAGGGGTGACAGAATAAGATCCTTTGCTGCTGACACTGTAATTGAAACTAGCATTTAATCAGTATTTCATGATTTAAGCATTTGTGTTTAAAATCACTCAGTGAGTATAAAAATCCAACACAACCAACCACAACCTTGTTGTTATGTTATTTCTGAAACCTTCAGCATGTGCTTTCAATGTTAGTTTCCATCCATGATTTAATCTAATCAGGGTCACTGGAGCCTATTCCAGCAATCTTAGGAGGAAAGCAGAGAAACACACAACAGATCACCAGAACACATCACCATCACACTGCAGATACACACATAGGACCAATTTAGCATCTTCTGGAACGCATTACTTTGGATCGTGGGAGGAAATTGTAACACCTGATGGAAACAAATGCATACACAGGAGAATATTAGAACGTAGAAAGGATCCTCAGCCACCCCGGCCGGGAATCAAAGCCGGGGCCATCTTGCTGTGAGGCAACAGCGCTACCCACTGCTCCACTGTGCCACCTTAACACCAGCTTGGAAAAGAAAACTGTCAAATCAGCATGCAGAACCCCGCTCTTCACTTTTAATGAACATAAAGCTGAGCCCTGAAGCAAAATATAGGATTAGGCAATAGCTGTTGCGTTGTTTTCTCATGTCACTTAAAATCAATACACAAGAATATCAAATTTCAGAAAGGCAGCAAAATGCTTTTCACTTTGACTCCTAGGTTTCGATGTGATTTACCTCATATAGCACACTGAGGCTTCAAAAAGAAACATTAAATGCTGACAAAATGTTAAGCGTTACCAAAAGTTACTTAGGCCTAATTGTCTTCTTTTAAACATTCTGAACAATGAATGGAAGTGGGATCAGTTGGTGCAACTAGGGTCACAAGGCAGTATCTCTATCGCTGAATAGACAGATGTGATCGGAAAACAGCCTTGTTTGCTGAGATCGCTTGTCTGACATGAATGCTAGCCCTCTAATTTATGGGTCCAACATAACACCTCATGCTAGATACACTGCAACACCTTCCCACTATAGGCGGCTGACACAGGCTCCGTTAGATACTGCTGGATAATTGCACTCTGGTGATAAGTGCCTGCGTGAGTGGTATTTTTAAGCCCTCACTAATATTAATGCCTGATTATTAGTGAGATGTGCATCACTTAGCACTTATGCTTTTAATAAAGAAGCCAGCGCCGAAGGAATTTAGGTTATCATCTTGCTAGCTTTTTAGAAAAGCCACTTTTCTAAGCCTTTCAACATTTCTTTCTCCTGCTGGACTAAAGAAATGTCTCTCTCTCTCTCTCTCTCTCTCTCTCTTTCCTCCTTTTCAAAGTGCCTTATGCTAATGGCTCCGCATTGCTCCGTCCATAAAGGCGACCTTCCCCTCTCATGGAGAAAGGCATAAAAGGTTCTTAGACCACAATCAGCATTGATTTGTGATCCATCATCGCTGGCATCACTCTGGAAGCCCCCCCAATCAGACCTCATTGTCCTGCGGCTTCTTGAGCTCCTAGTAAAAACGGCTCAAAGCATGGCCTGTCATGACTACTCAGCATGACCTTTGACCCCTAAGCCATTTCTGTCCGATGTGAGCATGTGTCAGATGACATTGAGCGTATCTGGGGAGGGGCAGGGGGGAGTGAGGGGGGGAGTGAGGTGAGCTGTCAAAGAGGGTTCGTCTCTTTGACTGTTTCGTTGTGACATTTCTGTGTCAGAAGAATGCAGACAGAAATATTCTGGAAAATTGGTCTGATTTGGTGTGTGAGGAGACTTCTGTGTGATCTCCACAGATAAACATTCCCAATAGAATGGGATGCACTGGAGCAGATGCACGTTACTCTAAGGTCACCAAGCCCGGTATCAAACATTAGCTAGAGGGGTTTATAAAGCCCCCCTAGAATGGAACAGAGGAGGTGAGTTCTCTGGAGTGATGGAGCTCCATCCAATACCTAATCACCAAACATCAGTACCTGACCTCACTAATGCTCTTGTGGCTGAATGAAACAAATCCTCACAGCAATGTTCCAACATCTAGAGAAAAGGAGAAGCAGGAAAGAGGGAACTCCCTATTAACCCTTAGAATGAAAACAACTTCTTACATGGAAGTTATACGAAAGTGTGTTGATGCCTGAGGTGTCAGACATCGACATTTTTAGAAATAGATGCTTAAATAAGGTGCAATGCCTTAGGAAACAACCACTTTTCACAAAAAACCTGTCAGTGTGTTAGATGAGTGTCAAGAACATTTACAAAGTTTAAAGAACCTTCACATAATGCAACAGTTCAAGAAAGACCCTTTCAATTTGTATAGAACTTTATTCATGGTTCTTTAGGCATAGTTCTTTAGGCATGGTTCTTTAGGCAGTCAAATGATAATGGCTCCTTTTTGGCACCTTTGAAAAGAATTTAATGTGTTTGCACAGCTTTGAATGTTGCTCAGCCAATCAGATTTTAAAAGGGGAGCTATACATTTTATAATCAATACTACATTTTATTGTGTTTCTGCTAGTACTCTCTTTATCATTCATCATGATGTGATATAAAGTTAAATTTTATAACTGTTATCCAAGAATCCATTATTTAAAGCTGTGACAAGAATACAGTAAATCCCCACGAATTCGCAGTTCAGAGGTCACGTCTTCAGTCATTCGTGGAAATTTGCAGGAACGGCAGATATCCTCCGCACTGATTTTGCTTTTTTCATGGCATTATAATAATTTTTCATGCATTTTAGTGCTAAATTACTAAGAAAACATATTATTTACTAATTTTGTTTCAGAAATATTAATGTAAATGCAAAGACAGCAGTTCAGTGTAAACTGTACGGAATGGATACGGGTTTACATTTACATTTTTTTAAGGGTAGTGTATAAAACTGAGTTTAAAATTAAATTAAAGTGTTTTGGTAGCATATTTGGGGGCATATTTAGGGATTACACTATAAAAATATTTAGGGATTACACCATAAAATTTACACTAAAAATACACTATTTTTAGGCATTTTTGGGGGTTTACTGTACATCTTCTTTTTTTTTACCTATTTGGAGAAAGAAGTCAGCAAAACTTGAACTCCACTAAAGATCTTTGAAAACATTTAACAAGACCATTTTTGGTCAGACATGCAGTGTTACATATTCTTTCCATGTCATAAAGGAAACTTGTTTTATTTGTCACATTTTCATTTATAGTTGTCTACAGTTTATGAAATTAATAAAAAAAAATTGGGGCGGGGGGGGATGGGGGTAATAATGATGGGGGTAATAATGATGAGGATTATTATGATTATTAATGTTATTAGTATTATTGTTGTTGTTATTGTTGTTATTGTTATTTTTATTGCTGTTGTTATTATTACAATTATTGCAAGAAGTATTAGTATTAATATTTTTTCACTTGAAATTTACTCTTCCAGTAGCATAACTTACAAATTAGTTTCATACTCATTACAGAATAATTCGTTCTAGCTATTAAATAATGAGCCTGCAGTTGAAGAGGTTATATAATGTGCCTGTCAGCACACTGAGTTTCCGACCACAAATGGAGACGAAGCTAAACTCCAGCAGTGGAGCTTGTCTCTGCACTTTTATCAGGTATGGTTAGACCCCGGCACAGTGTGTTTGTGAACTCGGTCTGCTTGGCAGCGCTCTGTGAAAGCCTGCATGAAAGGCTCTGGCTCGAATAGGGGAGGGTAATTATGCCTTCCCACAGTAACTGTCTTCTCACTGCAGCCTTTAGCTGATCCGACCACAACAGCCCACAGCTCTGTCACCTAAACTAGGTGGGCAAAACATTAAAGCAAAGTGTGTGACATCAATTAGCCCAGCCAGCATAATGCACATCCACCCTGTCTGAAGTTATACTGACACTAATTAGACCACTGTTTAATCATCTGAAAATCTGTGCAGAAACACAAATGCTGGAAGGAGGGCAGAAACTCCTGTAGGTTCAACTTTCCTCAAGGAGGTTTTGTTAGTTAGTCAGATAAGCAAAAACCAGAGGAACATTTATAGTGGACATCACACTTAGGGCCTGAATTATTCATTAGAAAGGGGTGTTTTATGTTTTATTTCTAAATATATAAAATGTGGTAATGATATGTATGTTCACTGTATGGACAAAAGTATTGGGACGCCTGACCATTACACCAACTGGAACTTTAATGACTTTGTATTCAAATACATAGACTTTAGTATGGAATTGTTCCCCCCTTTGCAGATGTAACAGCTTTCACTCCTCTTGGAAGGCTCTTCCTCTTGGAAGAGTTTCTGTGGACATTTGTGCCCATTCATTCGGCGGAGCATTTATGAGTTCAGGGCATTCATTGTGACCAGGGCACAATGAATAAATCAGTATGTGTTTTTACAAACCACCTCAGGAGTGGCAGAACTGGTGTAGAATTTGTTGTTCTAACCATATCTGACCAAGATCTGAAATCATTCCACAGGATGTCTTTGTGAGAACTAGACCAGGTTAAATAATATAACATTATAGGACTGCAAATATAATATGCATATATATTGTTGCGTTATTATTTAATTGCTAATCATATTAGTTATTAGTCATTATTAACTATTAATACTGCTATGTTTAATGTTGTTAGGTATGTTATTATTATTGTTATTTGTTTTATTATTTATTATTGTTGTTGCTGCTGTTGTTATTATCAATAGCAGTATTTGTATAAGTTCAGTGTTTATAATACAACAATATTCTACTACTACTACTACTACTACTACTACTACTAATAATAATAATAATCATAATAACAGTAGTAATAATAATCATTGTTGTTTTAATATCAATAGTAATCATAGTATAACATGTTTATAATAACAATAATAATTACAACAATTGTGCTCCTACTACCACTACTACTAATAATAATAATATTCATGTAATAAAGATAACAACAACAATACTACTACTACTACTACTAATAATAATAATAATATTGATATAATAATGGTAACATCAATACTACTACAACTACCACTACTACTACTACTATTATCATTATTATTATTATGAATAATAATAAAAATAATAATGACAACAGTAATAATGATACATCTACTATTACTTCTACTAAATAATAACAATAGTAATAACAATAATCATTATTGTTGTTGTTATTATCAATACTACTAGTAGTATAACATGTTTATAATAACAATAAGAACAGCAACAATGATGCTCCTCCTACTACTTATAATGGTATTAATATAATAATGATACAACAACACTAATAATGATACTACTATGACTACTACTACCACTACTACTACTACTACTACTAATAATAATAATAATAATAATGATAATAATAATAATAATAATAATAATAATAATAATAATAATAATAATAATAATAATAATAATATTATTGTTGTTATTATTATTATCAGCGGTCTGTAATAATAGTGCAGTTTCAGTCTGCTGTTCTTTTTTGGATTCTCCTTTCGCCCCAGTCGGCCGCCGTAGTGACGTCACGGGGTTCGGGCTCTGCGCTCGCTCCCATGATGCAACAGCAAACAAAGGGGGTGTCGGAGGACGGAGCAGAAAAAGTTTTAAACGGCTCAGATTTCCACCAAAAACACCAATAAAGCCCAGATAACGGCTCCTGCAGGCTGAGGGAAGCCCCGAGGAGTGATACTCGCTCCTGCTGGGGGAAGCAGAGTCTGTACAGGCGTGTTTTTTTCAGGAGAGAGCTGTAATAGCTGTTAGCTCGGGGGTCAGTGTTCCTGAATTAAACTGAGTTAATGAGAAATAATCTCCTTTTTGGGTCTCAGCATGAGAGTCCACAGCTGACAGCGTCAGGAGACCACAGGTAATCTGCTTTTCACATTTATTCACCTCCTGCTTCATTGCAAAGATGTGATAGTCAGATGTTCTTATTGTATTTGTCTGGTTTCTGTTGCTCCTCCTCAATAATAAGGCCTTAAACATCAGAATACCAGTAGTTTTGTTTACTGTTTTGACTCGTTTAACACGCTTTACAGACAAAGACCCATATAGAGGCTGTGCAATTCAAATAATTGGGTGTACTCAACGTGCTAGTTGGTTTAATAAACAATGAGGAGTATTGAACTTATCCAGGTCCAGATTTAATTGAAACATTAACAATATCTGTTGTTCTGATGGCTCTTACATGTTTTCTTTTCTACATTTTCTCCCCCCAGGCATGCCAGGTGTGGCTAGCTGTGTGTGACTAGCTATGAGCAAGCATTCTGGTTTGCCTTCCCCTTTCTTGGAACGTTTTGCGTGAGTCATCCTCGTCCAAGATATTGGAGGGAATATTCAGGATGAAGAAAATTAGTCTCAAGACAATAAGAAAGTCGTTAAACATAAAAGGGAAGGAAGAGAAAGCTGTAGAGTATGCTGTATCCCAGCCAGACCTTTCTGCCAGTTTCCCTGCAGAAGATTCTCTTTACGCCGGCTGCTACAGCAAGGAGCCGTACGGCAGGGACTTGGATAGCGAAGAGGCAAAAGTGTCCAAAAGCCGTTCCAAAAGTGAGAGCCTCATGGGTACGCTGAAAAGGAGATTGTCGACGAAACAGAAACCAAAGGTCAAAGGGAGTTCGCCATCCGTGTGTTCCATAGACGATGACACATTCTCCTCATCGTCCGCGCCCATCACATTCGGCGACCTCAAATCGCAGCATTCTTCCCGCTCGACATCTCTCCGAAGCCACCATTACAGTCCCACTCCGTGGCCCCTCAGACCAACAAACTCTGAGGAGACCTGCATCAAAATGGACGCCAAGGTAAAGGCACTGATCCATTCTTCGGGTTCCAGCCCAGTGCTCAATGGCATCCGGAAGGACTTCTTGGAACTCCAGAGAGACAGGCTGTTTGAAGAGTCCAGCAGTTCTTACAAAAGTTCCAACGCCCAGAATGGGGATGTGCATCTCGAGATGGACGATCATGTGCCTGTAGTGATTGGTCTCGCAGCTCAGGATTACATACAGTACACAATGCCTTTAGATGATGGACTTTACCCAGAGGAGGGGTCGCGCTCTTTTTGTTTAGATGGCACCTCACCCATGGACGTGGTGCCTCAGACAGAAGGATGTTCTCATGTTGATGAGGAACCCATTGACCATGATCTTCTTTCGACGGATATTTTTATGGAGCCCTCAGTCAACAGGCTTCTTTTGAACACAGCAAATGCCTTGTTGCAAGGCTCCAGGCTTGAAGCCCCACTTTCCCCATTGCTACCTCAAGTTCCTGGTGGTCAGCTGCCCAGGAGCTTTTCTGGATTGGATGGTACACACTCTCAAGTGGCAGATTCGGTCATCCACCATCTTAGCTTTGACCCAAGCTCAGCCCCGGGGGTCCGGCGGGTCTATGATGCTGTCCAGAATAGCGGGCCAATGGTGGTGACCAGCCTAACGGTGGAGCTTAAAAAATTAGCAAAGCAGGGATGGTACTGGGGCCCTATTACTAGATGGGAAGCTGAAGAGAAATTGACCAGCCTTTCGGATGGTTCATTCCTGGTCCGAGACAGCTCCGATGACAGGTACCTCCTTAGTTTGAGCTTTCGCTCGCAGGGCAAAACACTGCACACGCGAATAGAGCACTCCAACGGCAGCTTCAGCTTCTATGAGCAGCCAGATGTTGAAGGCCACACATCCATTGTGGATCTTATTGACAATTCCATCAGAGATTCGGAAAATGGAGCCTTCTGCTACTCTAGGTCGCGCTTACCTGGGTCGGCCACCTACCCCGTCAGACTGACCAATCCAGTTTCGCGGTTTATGCAAGTGCGATCGCTCCAGTACTTGTGCCGCTTTGTCATCCGCCAGTACACGCGGATAGACCTGATCCAGAAATTGCCTTTACCAAACAAAATGAAAGATTACTTGCAAGAAAAACACTATTGAGCTGATTAGAAGCCAAACCATGTTGTTTCTTGCACTTTTTGGGATGATGACACAATGAATAAGGTGTTCCAGACATTTTAGGGGGGGCTCATTGGGTGCCATTAACCTACATGTTTTGCATTTTTGTCGAACGAAAAGGGTGACGTTTGTTCAGTGTTTGTTTAGAATAGATAGTTCCACAGTTGTTGCTAAGAATGTTGGTAGAGTGGTCAGAGCGTATTACCGAAGTATCTTCTGCATGCATGTTTAGAACTCTGTAGTATTTTTTTTTAACCCACATTTTTATTTCAGGAACAGAGCAATCCATGGAACAAAATGGTTCATTAATGCATGCAACACATTAAGTAATATTAGCAAAGAATGTCTCCAAGTGTTTAGGGTTTCTTGTGAGCAGCACACAGTGGTATTTTGCCTTAACAATGTTTTGTTTATTTGTTTGGTTTTTTTGGAGGCTTAGTTGGGTGAGAGATTTTCGGCCACATTCTTTAAAATTAAAAGTAGCACTGCTCCATCAGATGTGCCGTGGTCTCGTATTGCACTATAGAATTTTAGTTTGACATCTCACATATTGAGGCTGCCCTGTGCTGTTCGCAGTTACATTAATAAGCTATATTAGCTGGTCACATTTCCCTTGTAAACTTTGGTTTTATTTATTTTTGTTGACTTTTAATTACAATCTAATGCCGAGGACAGAGTGTACTAAACTTCCTTGATATTAGATTTTTTTTTTGCTAATTTTTAAATTATTTTAGTAACACCTTCCCTAAAAACGGTTACATGTTCTAATCGTTCTGTCCTTGTCTTGATTTACTGAGATCATTCTCCTTATATTGTGCAAGAAATGAAGGATACAACGGTACAGTTCTTATAATGGAAAGTCATTTGCAGAACAGAATTATGAGGTGTCGAGACAAGCAGTTAAGTCACTTTCATATTATTCCCATTGGGTATTAATTATTGAGAAAGTGTTGTTCACCAGTTCTGAGATACTATATAGGCCTCGATTGTTTTTTTGTTTGTTTGTTTACATTCTATAGCTCATTTCCTGACATTGTAGAACCAAGGCCTGCCCAGCTCTTTACAGAAATTCTTGCCTACATAATGGAAATTGTTTTGCTGCATAACTTCACTTACCTGTTTTCCATCGCAGCATTCATGAGACATGTGTGGTTTAGTAATGCTCTTATTTGCAGAATAATTCTGTTTAGTCCCAAGAGCCATTTGGTTAATAACCGAATGCGATGCATTAATCGTGGCCTTTTTTGTTTAGTTGATTGCAGAGGCTCAAATTGAGACACATGATTCATATTCCATGACTTATGCAGCCTTACTAAAAAGCCAGAAGGCAGTTTGCTTTGGATAGTAGAAGGACAGAGCTTAATTGTAAATGAATAGTTTAAAATACCCACTGCTGTGTTTGTGGGACTGTGATTTATTCCTTTTTGCTCATTTTGTTTCTTTCTGTTAGTTTTGTATTTGCATTAGTCACCAGTACTTGCCTTTTGAATGACCAACGTGTGGTGTTTACCCACTGTTGAAAATCTAAAACAAGTCTCGTTTCTTGAATTTGACCACCCTCCTGGCCCCTCAGACTTGAAGTACTGTTCCGTTCTGGACTGTTAATAGAACAGCACTGAGAGTCTGACACTGCGTCGACAGTTTAAGGGGTACTATAATGCGAAATGCCTAACGTAGTCCACTTTGTAGGTTTACAATTACAAATGTAGCTTCACAATTTATCCCTCACCTTCTCCATCTATAGGACCACCTTTGCCATTGACCAGATGTAATTTTGGAAGTGGACTAACTACTTTCAGAGCAGCAGCAGCAGTAGTGTGTGTGTGGTGCTGGTGAGACAGAGTGCACAGAGGTGCTGGAATATTTACACACTGTGTGCACTTATTAGAAACCCCTCCCTTGTGGTTCCATCTTGTTGGTGTATAATTAGAGACTGTAGCCCATCTGTTAGTGTGCAAATTTGTGTTAGCTGTCCTCTAGACCAGATTCTGACCACCGTACCTGATACACACTACCATGCCATTACAAATTCAGTGTCACTGCTATGCTTAGAATTTGTATTGATGGACGTAGCCGAGGAGGGGCAAACAAATTATATGGCAACAGATGGGCTTTAAAAAAAATGCACCTACTTGGTACGTGTTTCCGATAAAATGGCCAGATGACTATGTACAAGGTTTGTGTATCTGAAAAGCCAGCCAATTCCCATGCAGTTGTTCCAGTGGCTTCTTCTGATTACTTGAATTTGTCTTGTGTTGAACTTCACTTGGATCAAATGTGGATCAAATAAAGTTTGAGGGATGTGATTTTTGGGAAGGAGAGGAATATTTCAATGTATTGTGAAATCGTGTGTTCGTGCTGAAATGTCTGACGTTAAGGCAAAATGGCAAGCAAGTGGTCTTGTAATTTTATGGTTGTGACAAGGACGAACAATATGATTTCACCTAGTTCGGGCTGCTGACAGATTTTTTTCACATTTTCACAGCTTGGTCATATCAGCGTCAGTGTATTGTTTGCCTTGATGAACATATACAGAAAGTAAGGGACTGTCCTTGATACGTGGTGTGTTCATTTGTGTTGTAAGTGATTTAAGGTTGATTGCTGTCAGCCCCTGATGTCGCTCTTCAGGGATGGGAGTGTGCTTGCGATTTCATTTGATGGTACGTTTTTCTTTCCATGCTTGAATTTATGGCCTTTTAGACTTTTATTCTGGCCTTCTGGTTTATATTCATAAACAACTGGGACAGGATATTGGTCTAAAATGTTTAAGTGGCTGTTCATGGAGGAGCTGTAAGTTGTTTTTCAGATTTGAGTTGAATTTGCTGTTGTGCTGTTTGTTCCATTGATACTTAAGGCTGCAATTTTTTGTGGGTGGGGGGGGTGATGCCCTTTTCTCTTCCTTTTTCAGATTTTCAGTAGAACTTTGGTGGAAGTTCTAGAGTATTTTGGATCTCGAAAGGGAAAGCTGTGTACTGATTTATTGCACATTTTGAACTAAATGTTTCCTTTTATATCTGCTCTAAAAATGTAAATAAAAGACTTATTCTCAAATTGGTGTTTTTTGATTGTTTAATATGAACAATAATTATACTCGTGGTCGTATATTAAATATACTACAACTACCGGACAGTAATAGTTAGAATTTCAACAATGTGATTTTTATGAAGTGCTACATTTTTATGAAGTGCTACAAGTCACAATAGACAAACCTGTCTTGTATTTTAGAATCAGAAAATTTTATTGTTCCTGGAGGAAGATGCTTGTTACAACTGCACAGACACAGACAAGTACAATATAAAATATAAAGTCAAAAATGTAATAAAACTACAGAAATTTTTTTTTTTTTAATGAAATGCAATATGCAATATACAATATGCTATATACACAAATGTTTATGTATAAATTTTAAATGTACTTACAGTTACAAGTAACACAATTACTCATTTACACCCCTGTGACCATACAGGGGTTCTTTATAGTTACATACTGTAGTTCATCTGTTCCTCTGTAACAATTATTAGCCTCTCTTTGCCCTGTTCTTGAGAGGTCAGGACCCCCACAAGACCACCAATGAGCAGGTATTATTAGTGTGGTGAACCTTCTCTGCGCAGCAGTGACACTGACTTGTCGTGGCATATGTGTGTGTGTGTGTGCGCGCGCGCGCCCACTGCACAGAGTGGATCACACACATCAGTGCTGCTGGAGGTTTCTCATTGAGCTCATCAGTGACATTGAGGTGCCGCTGAGTGACCAACAGTTTGGATGTGTCTAATAGAGTGGACACATCATTTAAAAACCCCAGCAGCAGTGTTGTGTGTGACACACACACTCTAACATGTCAGTACTAATGAGAATGATCCACCACATAAAACAAATACCTGCTCACTGCTGGTCCTTGGAGAGTCCTGAAGAAATAATGCAAAGAAATAGGTTACAGTCTGTAACTAAACTGCAAAGTGCACTTTTATGGTTGGAAGGGGTGATAAAATGGACGACAGTACAAAAAATGATAAATCCAAACTGTATGTATATGTTTATGTTCATTGTTTATTACTATCTGTTGGTTGTAGTTATTTTTTAGTCCTAGTAATTATTTTTAAAAAGTATTTAAATATAAAAATAAATTACATATATATTTGTATTTATTTTTCTTTTTCTTGTTTTGTTTGTTTTGTTTATTAACCTCTTAAACCAGGTTTGTCCCATTGAGATCACAGATCTCTTTTTCAAGGGAGACCTGGCCAAAATAGCAGCAGTACAGTTACAGTCCGACAGTCACACAATAGAAAAAATAATTACAATAAAACATACTTATATAAAACACTTGCATACACTTTAGTATAGAGGACACAATGATGAGTGAAAACCACAGTTTGTTCTAAACCTCAGGGACTCATGATGCACACTATCCAACATACAAAAACAATGAGCAGATGCATTCCTTTAAAGTATATATAATGTATAAACTATATAACAATAGTAAGCAGTTATATTTGAGTAACCTTAACATGATTAGTTTTTGTCCAGGCAGTATAATATATATTTGTACACTATATTGACAAAAGTACTGGGACACACCTCTTTATTATTGAATTCCGATGGCCCTTTACTTCCAGTGAAGCTTAATGCTTCAGCAGACCGAGACATTTTGGACAACGCCATGCTTCCAACTTTGTGGACACAGTTTGGGGAAGAACCTTTTCTGTTCCAGCATGACT
>JBBJLS010000041.1:24785774-24815222 GCA_037577275.1 Bryconaethiops microstoma | reverse complement strand
CAATGACAAAAACAAATAGATTCAAGATTCAAATAGATTTGTGCTGTCTTGATAGCAATGTGATCTAAGTAACAAAAAATATGAAAGACAAAAACACGAAGCTGTGTAAAGACATGTCTAGCAAAAATGTTTACTATAAATATTTAAATATGAAATAAAATATATGGTTCATGTTGAGAAAAGTGAAACTGTCCTGGTGGCTCTCTCTCATTTCAGGACAAGGTGTTTTTTAGTTGTTGTTGTTGGTGGTGCAGAACGTGTCAAATTAGTGGAAAGCCTGAGGGCCCTCCCAAGAGGACATACACTCACACACTGGACTTGACTGCGGTCATACCAGCAACACTCTGCTTTAGAGAGCACTCCTAATTAATTGACATTTCAGTCGACAGGGAAAGGGTCCAGATTACATTAAGAAAAACACGCTTGCAATTAAAAGACCTGGCACTTCAAGCAAAACAGCCCACTTCCCTACAGCAGCAGAGCCAAGCACACTAGAAAGCATCTCTGTTCGTTAAAAGATGCAAGTTAGTGACCTCCTGGGCTGACATAATTTTATATATTGGTATATCTGTAGGAAGTTATCACAAATCTTACTGAGAAGTTCAGCTCATTAGTCTAAACATACAGAACCAGAACTGCACCCTGATTATGAGTTTTACCCTACAGATTTTAAGTGAGAAATGAAATGGATTCATGTTTCCATGTCTCATTTTGTTATAATGCATATCCTTTTTGAAAGATAACGGTGCCAAAGTGTTCTATGGAGCACTGTCCTAGAACAACAATTGGATAGTTTGAAGAACTATGGATAATAGAAATATTCTCAAAACCTTTACATTATTTACAGGTGTCTTGAAGATTCCTCACGTTTCCTCATTTTGTTCCCTGAACACACACAAACACACACATGCAGAGAGCAAGCACATTCACAGACTTACACACACTCAGGCCAGCATGGGTGGAAGGTGGAAAGCATCAAATATAAACAAAACATAGTCTAGACTCACAAAACTTCCTCATGACTCTACATTCTGTCACCTCTACAGATAATCTCCCTAACCAACTGACTGGAGAGCTGTTTTTGAAGCATTTGGCTCCTCCTCTAATAACTTTCAGGTGTCTTTTGTTTGGATAGGAGTAAAGTACATGATAGTTGCTGTGCCACAGTCTCTCCTTAGAATCTAGCCAGCATCCAGTTACTAGTAACAGGTGGCACAGATGCTTCTCTAGAGCACAGGTCCCCAACCACTGGGCCGCAGACTGGTATCGGTCCATGAGTCATTTGGTACCGGGCCGCACAGAAAGACAGAATAAAAAATATTTTATTGGTCAGAGTCTGAAAGACCTTTTATTTTGAAAAAAAAAAACGCTTGTCTCGGTCACGTGATTCGGTACATCAGAAATTTAGCCCACAAGCTAGCAAAAATGAATAAAAAACAAACGCCTTGGGGGAGCTTCTTCGTATTTTTACGCACTTTGTTTTTAGTCGTGTCTATACCGGCCCAAGAAAATATTGTTTTACATGAAACTGGTCCGTGGCACAAAAAAGGTTGGTGACCGCTGCTGTAGAGCACCAAATGTCTGGCCACTGCAGCCTTGAGGGCCAGTAAAAGTCCCTGTCCTCAACCAAGCGCCCACCTCCCTACCCCGTGAACCTTGCCTGTACCTGGAGAGAAACGTGTGGGGTGATGGGGGAACAGGACACCGGCTGTTCCAGATTGTCTAGCACAACGCAAGGAGGAGAGAGAGAGGGTACAACAGAAACAGGGTGTGCGGAGCAGGGGGTTTCCATAGTGATAGGCACCCTGTGGACCAGGGAGAGTGAGCGAGAAAGGCCTGATTCAAGGGGGGCAGTGAGAGGATAGGGGCCCAAGCATGCCAAATTCACACTCTTCAATGATGAATACACCAGCTGCGTCAGACTCGGGGACACATGGGGCTGGTTGTGGGGATTCAGCCAATGCGTCCTCCATTAGGCCCTTTGGGAAGACACAACAGCATCAGCACCCCGGTCCTCTCCCTGGTCCAGCTGTGAGAACTAGCCCGCTGGCTCCTCCATACCTTTGTGTTACTTTCTCCTATTTTTCCTCAGTATAATTATGGTGTAGTTTTTTAAAGCTCTTTTTAAAGAATTTACCTCCACCCTGGATACCTTTCTGACGCCCCTGTTAAGGGAGGAACCCAGGGGTCCATGACAATGTCTCTGCCTTTCCATCACCATATACCTTACACAGAGGTAATGGTAGACACTGGTATTATTTAATGTTTTCATCTTCAAGTTGCATTCTGGGAACACTTGGGTCATTACATATTTACCTGGCCAGATCTCCACTCTCAGTAAAGTGTTCTTTATTATATGCCATATTTTGTTCAGTGTAGTTTTACTGTAAATGTAGCATTTGACTTGTGTTCAGCTTATCAAAGAAATGATCTCCGAAGCCCTTGCTTTTATGCTTTTAGGTGAGATGCTGCTTGAATTGCATGCCCCACAGAGAGGATATTAAAAGCAGTAATGTACACTCGGTATCATTACAATAGCTTGAGCATCCGTTTCATGTTCAAATTTTCATCGCCTGGATCTTTCCTCTGAAGTCTTGCTGTATTTTGAGGCCTTGCCCGTGGGCTTGATGAAATTAAAATGCGAACGATAGACGGTGAACTGTGCATGCACACTCATATAAAGCACAAAAAAGATGCATTGCAAACAGTAATGATCTGGCAAGGTAAATAGGTAATGACTCTAGTGTACCCTCGATGCTACTTTAAAACCAATAAATTATGCTTGAAATACATTTTTGCTAGTGTGTAACATAAAATGATTAAAGTTGAGTGACGAAACTCTTTTCCATGGTTTAGTTGGGCTGTTAGCAAATGCTTATACCATATACGGCAGAAAATCATGTGACAGTGTTAAAAAGAGCTTCTAAAATGATCAAATGTGATGAAATACCAAAAAAATGAAGTATTCAGTTATGCTGATACACAATGTCGCTAGTGCATAAGACACAATGTCGCTAGTGCATGAGTTTTATGCTAAATAAAAGATCTTCCGTGACTGTAGTGGGAATGTTAGCAAATATACCTCCACAAGTGGGGGAAAAAGATGTATATATAGGTACAGATATAGATCAGTTATGATGAAATTCCAAAAGTTTGAAGTCCGTCTTGGTGAAAAAAGGCATTCATTAGATGCTTCCACTTTTGAAGGTGTTTGAGATTCACACTTGCAGGCAAGAATAAATGTGTGGTCTCATTAATTTTACGCATCCCCTGCGGAGGCTCTTCCAGAGGAGCGCTAAAGCACCCAGCCTGGCCCGGCTAGAGCCCACACACACGCTTTATAACCATTCCACTTTGTGTTTCTGAAACCTTTGAGCTGGTCCCCTGTAACAGGCTGCAATTCATTATTGATTAGTCTAGATTTGCCCGGCATTGCCATGTGTTTTCCAGTGCTGTTCCAGTGTGCTCTTAGTGTATGGCGCTGCTTGACAATGAGCAAGAAGTGAGATGGAGAAGGCTCCGTACTCAGGCTCATTGACTTAATGAGAAGAAAGGCAAAGGCTACACAACAGGAATCAGCAGATGCGCTTATTTATTATTTACACTCAGCCTCTGACATCCTTTAGAGAGATATTCTCAGAGCTGTTGGCATCAAGGTCTACAGCTTAGCAGATGAGCTTCCACTGAGGGGGGCTGCCGCTGAGAATGGGGCATGATGGAAAGAACACACAGGAAGAAGTAATACACTCTGGTCACAAGGGCAATGGACAGAAACAGTGGCAAAGACTCAATAATATCTCAGTAAATCACAGAAGCCTCAAATGATTGAGTTCAATTAGACAGTGCTAATGAGAATGTATCGTGTGTAATGTGTAGTATATAGTGTGTAGTGTATACTCTGTAGTATGTGATGTATTTTGTATGTACTGTACAGGGTATATTGTATACTATGTAGTATATGGTGTATACAGTTATACAGTGCATGGTGTCTATAGTGTATACTATGTTGTGTAGTGTAAAGTGTATATAGTGTATACTGTATGCTATGTAGAGTGTAGTGTATACTGTATACTCTGCAATGTATAGTGTATGCTGTATAGTGTACACTGTATACTCTAATGTCTAGTGTGTACTGTATAGTGTATTTTGTATGCTACTTAGTGTATATTGTATACTGTGTGGCATATTGTCTTTACAGAATAGTATATACTGTATACACTAGATGCTATGTGGTGTATAGTGTATCGTTTACAGTGTATACTGTAACTGCTGTAGTGTATAGTGCATTCTGGATGCTATGTGGTATACAGTGTGCACAGTATGGCATATGATATATATAATATATTATATATACTGTGTGCTATGTAGTGTATAGTGAATATAGTGTATAGTGAATGCGTTGTAGTGTGTAGTATATGCTGATACATAGCATACAATATAGACTGTGACCTCCTTACACAGACAATATGTGTAAACAGACAATATGTAAAATGCTTATAACATCCCAGTTGCTTATAACATTCTAATGATAGAAATGTGGAAATAAATTCAGTAGGAAAACTGTTTGGATGGTGGCGCAATTACACTGACATCTTTTTGGCCAGTAGCTGCTGTGACACAGCTGAATTCATGGTCAACATGTTGCTTAAGAGACAACATGTCAGTCTTCCTATTTTCACAGCTGAAAATACTATTTACAAGATTTATACCGCATCTAGTCAGTGTGCTTTCTATGTGATGTAGCAGCGAGGTCATAATGAAATCTGTGATTTGTGTTAGATTGTACTAGAGAGTGAGAGAGAACATGCAGGAAAGAAAATATGTGAGTCCAGTGTTGTGGAAAAAAACAGCCCAATCTTGTCCCAAAACCTCCTATTTTTCGGGGGCCCTGTGATGGTTGGGATGGTAACTTGACCTTATATACTGTATACAGAAATTGTTTGAGTAAAACTGCATTAAATAATGCTGATATTGCATAATCGCTAGTTTAAATAAGACAAATGTTGCAATTCACTTTACTAAGAAGGTGTTTTAAAAGTGTCAGCCCATAAAATGTGAAACATAGACTTTTGGCACGAAATGGACATAAATTTTAGGACGACACACAGTGTACATTCAGTTAGGTGCTTAGAATATCACAGCAGATGGGCTCTGTGAAATTGCTCTAGAAGGAGAGGAAGTAAAGGAGGAAAGTCAATATGGTCCTGCCAAGTTTTTCTTTTTTTTTGATCAAAAACAATTGTCTGTCAATGAGCCAGTATGCAAATGATAGTGCTGAATTTAAACGCCCCATTAAAAAGGCCATAAACTGTAATTACATACCGAGACAAAGGAGGGAGGATGGAGGCCTTGGACATTAATCTGCTGGAGAGGGAAGCAGGGAAAAATCTCATCAGAAGAGTCAGACACAAGGATGCTAATAAGATGCGACACGGCTGTGCACATGTTCGCAGACTGGAATACACTAAGTTTTTCAAACAACTATTTTCCAACATATCTCACAGCAAATCTTAACTGTTGTATAGACTCAATCAATGATCTTTGATTAAAATGAATATAAATGTTTTCTAAAAACATTTACCTTTTAAACCACAAAGGCTGGTTTTTAGGGCAGCCCAACAGTGCAATATCAATTAAAAAGATATGATTTTGTAATTTAGAAAAAAAAAAACAATGGCGTGGAACATGCATAAAATTGGCACGTTCGTGCTTCATAAATTACATTAGCTCACTATATTTAAACCAACCACGTTGAAGTGTTATCACACTAATAAAATATTTTGTATGCTTCATGCTAAAAGTGTGAAAATCTAACAGTCGAAGTGCCTGTAGACACAGAAATAATAAGACAGATCAATAGGGGAATAAGAAGCCTGTGGTTTACCGAGATAATCGAGATCCTTAATAAAAATAATTTTGTAGAATCTTTAGAGACATTAGTCTGGACCCTGGAGTGTGTGTTTGCAGAGAAGTGAATGGATAAAGGCCTATGGCTAAAGGATTTTGAGAAAAGTCAAAGCTAGTGTGATTTGTAGCCCATTACAGTTGCTCTTCATTTTATGGAGTGTTTTACGCTAACTGCTTAGCTGTGAATACAGAGCTGTTCATTTCTGGAGTTTCAGAAGCAATTCATAATCAGCGCAGATAAATGTCAGTGTGAGAAATGGGATCCTAGCAGTTTAGAAAGCCGTTAGCGGTGCAGCACTGGGGCTCCTTTTGTGAATTAGCCTGTCTTCTGTGTGTAACGGAGATTGATGTTAGCGATCCAGGTGTGTGAGAGGCACAGATGAACTGAGCAGCTAATTATGACCTAATTATAATCCTAGTGTAAGTCCTGGGCCATCCCCAGCGCTGCTGTAGCTACATCTCAGTCTTAGCTGTCAGCAGTCTTACTTTTGGACCTTAGTGGTGCAGCTAGCTGTTGATTAAGCAGCTTTTGACTGTGAAGGTGCAAGGCCTGCTGATTGTTTCGTGATAATCTCTTAAGTAAAGATGATATAAAGGCTCAGCATCATTGCTTTGCCTAGGTCTCTGTTGTTAAACCCCTGCACCAATGTGTTTTCAGGCTAACAGGAAGCAGCAGGATTAGCCTGCTTCCTCTGGGAGCTAAATGCCCTGGTTGGGAGCTTGCTGTGGGTTTTTTCTGGAAAGCATGCTGTCCCTTTCTCTCATAAAGGGCAACTCAACATGGGTCTCCAGGACCTGGGCCGAATTTGGAGCCGTGTACGTTGTGTGTGTGGGGGTCACAGATTGGACTAGTTCTGCGAGCCCAGCGTGGCTCCAGCGCAGGGGGACGGACTTCAAAGGGCTCCAAAAGAGAGAGGAGAAGAGACACTGCTATCAACCATCTGAACACACAGGTCTGTGGGCAAGCAAGTGCTCACGCACACAATCACACACACACACACACACACATACGCACACACGCACACAAACACGATTGCCACCAGCACAGCAAGGAAGATGGTAGCATGAAATGAGAGAGGGTTAGAGATTCCTTTCCATAATGTCCTAAAAATAACACTAATTACAGATAATTAACCCTTTAATTTAACATTAAACCTACTAATCTTAGCTGCTGTTTGCTACGCCAATTGCAAGGCCAAATCTATACACTTTTATTGACCCATTCATTGGTGCGTTGGATCCCCTAATAAAAAAGCCAAATAGCAAAACAGTTTGGGACATTTACACAGTTTTCCTCCTTACCTGAAATGTAGTCACTCGAGACATGTTTTGTGTCTGAGGTTTGCTACTTTACCCAAGACTGCTTGTGACACCTCTGAGGTTCCCTTGAGCAAGATTCCATCCCCACACACTGCTCCCCGGGCACTGTGTTCCTAGCTGCCCGTTGCTTCACTTGGTGAATGGGATAAATACAGAGTAAGAATTTCGTACTGTTCACAATGTGTGCTGTGGTGTGTTCACGTATGACAAAATTGTCACTTTACACTTTACAGCAGAGCTGTGAGGCTAATCAATATGAAGTAATGGAAGCTTATGCAGAACAATTAGCTTTGCACAAACCACACGCCTAAATCATCACATCATAAACTGGCGTGAGTTTTTAAGTAATCTGAACCATACAAACAAAAATGTAGATATGTCACAGTGTAAGTTATACATAACCATGAATATAATTTAACGGTAAGTTATATGTAAACATTTCTATCATTTAACAGTAGTTAAAAGCACCTAAAATTCTGAGTTGCTGCTAAGATGCCAAGAGATTAACATTGTGTCAGATTAGGAGACAGAGTCAGAAGCCAACTTCAGCCTTGTTATCTAGAGACTGAGGTCATGTGTGTTGCACTCTTGTATCAGACCCATCGTTATAGTTAGAGTTACCCCATTAGAATTACTCCATTACTAAAGCCAGAGAAAAACTGGACTATCATGTTTTTAATAAAATACACCAGTGCTGTCTTTATATCAAGAAGAGCACAACCTGCTCAAGGCCAGCTTCATCAATGTAGCTGACGCAACCATATTGTTAAATCTCATTGGTCCATTGGCAGATCTGATGTCATGCATACTAAATTTAGACTCGTCTAGCTCAAACCAGAAAGAAAAAACAGGACTTAGAAATGATCTGTTTCACAGCAGAAGAACTGTAGATAACAGGTAAAAAATAATTATGAAAATGGGTTTCAACAAGTGTGTGATCATTTTGGCGTGCAATGCTCTTCGGTGCTTATCCACTTTAAATGCTTGCTTCAATGGTTTCTGAGGTTCAAAACTAAAACATCATATTTCGGACACCATAACACGGCTAGATTTTCTTTCTTTTTTTTTTATTGAACAATGACTAAATAGTTTCTGACTAATAATGATTCCCAGTGCTGGATCCCTATTGTCAGGGTGATTTACACTAGGCTGGAGTCGGGAGCGTGTGTCTGGAAAAGGAGCCCTCAGAGCCTAGGAACATTCATAACCCAGCAGGACCATTCTCCCCTGCTGCTTCTACATTTCACTCCCCCTGTCTCACAGCGTAGAAGCTAACGGCTGCTCTTCCCTGTGCTTTGAGTCATCACTGCCACCTGATCAAACTCATTAAGACAACTCCGAGAAGCCAAAGAAGGTAGAGGTCACAAAAAGAACACTGAGAGCCAAACAGTTATAAGATGTACCCAGAGAGTCGAAAGCAAGTCTGTGTATCATTTATAGATTTATATGTATGCCCAGTTCAACCGGTCAGATTTTAGATTTGCGTGCCACCGATGTGACTTCATCACTTAGGATAACAAACCTTGTTGGATAGCTCTCATTGGTTTTTCATGCAGATGGGAGGATTTCTTTGTATCCACTAAAATTAATAATGTAACCTTTGAATATCTGCTAGCTCAAACATTAGAGGACATTTTGTCCTCTTTTAAAATGTTTATGTTAATTTTACACTGCAGATTTTCAGTTAGATATTACATTTCCTTAAGTATAGAAGCACATGAAGAACTCTTTTTCTGTGACCCAGATCAAGCCACTGTGTAGCCTCCTACCACAAAGTATAGGACTCCAAAACATGTAAAGTCACACAAAAAGGTTTGACACATCATTGCTGACTGTTGCCTGTAAATTTGCAAGCGAATACTAATGATACATTGCAAAGTTCAGTAGAAAGTTAAACTGGCCATATCTGACATTTCTTGTATTTTACATCCACCTCCCACCACCTGGTTCAACTATGACTTCAAAGTAATTAAATCATTTACACATTCCCTTTTTTCTTTCGAATTAAACAGGCTCTTTTCACTCATTTTTGTACCGTCAAGGCTGATATATTTAAACAACCTCTGTTCTGATTGGCTGCTATGAATAGTGTCCCAACAAGACCAATACTAACTGCAATATGAATGGGATAAACTGCTCGCGAGGATCGTTTTTAAACATACGTAGTATGTATGTTTAGATGTGTACATACTACAGAAAACATCCACAATGCTGGTGGCTTTCATGCAGTTTGTGGTTTAAATGTCTGTGACAGAGGGGAGAGAGACCCCAATGATCTTCTTAGCTGTTCTCACTATCCTCCATAGGGTTTTGCAATTGGAAATGGAACAATTGTGGAACCAAACTATGATGCAGCTACAGAGAATGCTCTCTGTAGTCCCTCGGTAGAACACGGTGAGGATTTGTGGGGGGGAGTGCGCTCTCCTCAGTCTCCGCAGAAAGTCAATACACTGCTGGGCCTTCTTGGTGATGGAGCTGGTGTTCAGGGTCTACATGAGATTCTGGATGATCTCCACTGATCACATCATGTTCTCTTTTTTTATTTTGTCTTGGTTTGATAAGGGGAATAAATTAAATGTTTCTGATTTTTTAAAATTAATTTTGTACCTGCCCCTTTTTTGTTGTGAAGGTTTGAGTAAATTGAGTAGGCGTTCTCATCTTCGTAATGTATAGTGAAACTTTTCTGAGGTAAAATTACATCCCACCTATCCCACCTAAATCTAACCCAATCTAAATGTTGTCCCAAATATTTGTGCTATTGTTATCCACTACGTTAACCTGCCTATTTATTTTACTGGTTAATATTTTTACATACTGATATTGTCTTGAATATGTCTATTTACTGCAAAACATTTATGCTTATTTATCATTTAAAACATTTTGAGAACCCAGATGTATGTCCTAAACATTTGAATGGTAGTGTATTGTTTAGCTCTTTCTTGAATCTGCATGATAGGTTCATATGAGGCACAATTTCTGTGCTCTGTACAAAACCTCATTATGTATGATTATGTATGTATGCATGTATATATGCATGAGGCACTACAGTATTCAGCACATGTCTATAGGACATCATTTTTATGTGTCTGCACTGTTAGGGGCTATACAGCTCCAACGTGCCTGAAAGGAGGGGAACCATGTTCACAGAAGCGTATTAAAGTCTGAAAATGCGACAGAAAAAGGTAAAGAACTGGAGTAAATGTGCCATCGCTCTGCTTATTTTCCATGCAGTGTTGGAAAACTTCTTGCTGTAATGGGAACATGTTAATGTTCGCACTTGCTGGACTGGTCCTTCTGTTAGAATGGACAAAAGGAATGGTAATCGCTGTACAACAAACATAAAAAACTGGTCCATGTCTATACTAGTTAAGTCCATAATGGTCAATTACATTTCACATGCTACTCTGCACAAATTGTTATGCCACTCATTCCAAGACTAAGATGAAGCGTGAATGATGGCACGAGGTGCTCTCAGCTTTCGGAAAGGACGAGTGAAGAATTTGAAGGATTCTGATCTGCGTCTTTTTCCCCCAAAGGCCAAAGTTGTGTTTAGTGACCGAGCAGTTACGTGTCCTGTTTGAGTCACGGACTCACTCTTCATCATCTGCAGGAAAAAGAAAGGTCAGGAGAGGGATTTTGACAGTTTTTGGGCTCTGGGCCATGTTTACCTCCAAAAGCAGACTGAGACACACAAGCGGATCTCGCAGCCCATGCTCTAGAAAAAAGAAAGAAATGTCTTTGAGTGTATGCTAACAGACCTGCAAGGACACAACAATAAAAAGCAAAATAATCTGTGAAAATGGTATTTAGTTTGGGATTGATCTAACAAATAAGCAAATCACTGTGTTGCAAAGCAAATCACAATTTGTCCAGTGGTGTAACTAGGCCTCATGCCACAAGGAGGCAAAAGAGGGCATCGCCTCCTTAAGAAGATTTTCTCACCCCCTCAATTTTTGGACTTTAGTTTTCCTGTTCAAGTGAAATAGCTTGGTAGCTATAGCCTCTGATGATTATGTTTTTACTCTGTCAGTGGTCAAATAGTTATATAATGAACTCTCTTGAATAGATAAAGTGTTTAGGTGCAGTCCATTTGACCTTACCTCACTAATGAAACTGAAAATGGCAATTATCCGGGTGAAATTTAGCATAGAAAAACACAACCCTTGGCAAAAGTCATCATATGGAGCCACTGTTCTTAGAGGACGCTTTTTGCTTTGACCTTGTATGAAATAAACATGTAACACAATTGAAGAGCAAATTTCCAAAACACACTCAGTCCAAAAGCATTTTTTTTTCCCCCGGAAAATTGCGTTTTACTTGTTTTACTCATTGGAAAGCAATTCTTACAGAAATTTTTTTTATTGAAAATTTTACCGTTACTTGTCATTTTTCAATGCCTGTTTCTAAAGTGCAATTCCTGCACATTTTAGTACGGGCAAATTTGTTTAAAAAATATAATGAAAACAATTTTTCGATATTCAATGTCACAAAATGATGTACAGGTTTAATATTTATATTCTACAACATGACACAGCATAGAGTCAGTGACAGCTAACTGCATAAAATTTTTAAACATACTTCTGTCTACCAGTAAGTAAGTAGCACTCGTGACTGTGCCAGTAGACTGAGTGAGTTTTGGAAATTCACCTAATCTTGTACCGTGTATTATGCAAGGACTGAGTGAGTTTTGGTCAGTTATACTACTGAGGTAATGTAAAAATATGCCAATAGTAGTGTTACCTAAAAAAAATCACAAAAATGGACTGAGTGAGTTTTGGATATTTGCTCTTCAATTGACAAACTAAACCATTTTTGTGTAATATTTAAACTTTTTGGCTCTGTGATACACACCTGAAACAAAAAATTACATCATTTTAATTAATGGCATATTTTTCCAGATCAAGTTGAGGAAATAATGATGAAAACACTCACTGTGAAGGAAATAAATATGGAATCTTCACCAAAAAATCACGGTTAATATTTTGCTGCTCTTCCTCAAGCCTGACTTCTTTAAGGCATGGATTTCACTATTGAAAAACTATTCCAACTTTCTCAGTTGACAGATCAGTTTTACAAGTCTCGTCATAGGCCATTTTTTAAATTTCAACCATAAATTTGGATTGAGACTTGAGGTTTTCTGCTGACCACGTCATGGAGAGATCTGCCATTCCTGTAGAAATGCTTTAACACTCTGTACTCTGTGGCGGGGTTCATTATCATCCTGAAAAATGACTTCAGCTTTACCAAACTTTCAGTGCCAAGGATAATCCACAATGCTGAATCTTCAACCCCATTCATTCTGTCCTGGCACCAACCCTGGGCATATCTACTGAGAAAGGGAGCAATCAGCCTGGAGCTCATGACACAGGGATAACTCTTTGTGACCGAGCCAATTAAAATCTTTGCCCCTCATATTGACATTGACACAACTTTGACACATAGAAAGATTCCGTTTCTGAATAACATACATCACCAGCTTCCATCAGAACTGCACATATAGATGTGACATCTGCTTGTTTTGCTTTTATTCATGCTGCAAACTGATCATTTTTACAATATGTGACATGATATATTCATTATCTGGTGACTGGGCCAATTTAAATTCTTGTTGGGCCCCTCTTATAGATACTAATGTAATTGTACACCTTGACAGACAGAAAAATCCAGTTTCTTCAGGCCAGTTAAGTTCTTCCACACCCAAACTCATCCAACCATTTTCTTTATGCTTTGTGCACTGGGGCACAGTCATGCTGGAATAGAAAAGGGTGTTGTTCAAAATGTCTTGGTATTCCGAAGCATTAAGAGGTCTGTCCCAATACTTTTGCCCATATAGTGTGTGTGTCTTCTAAAATCTCAAATATATGGTGTAACATAAAGGTTTAGGTTAATGTTAGATGTGGCATGATTTGAGACATAACAATAGTGAGTGAACAACAAATATAATCTACTATGGAATCAAAAAGATATGGACATTGTCCATTAACGTGCATAACCGTACATCACACAGTGTCAGAAACCACAGAAGCAAATCTATTATAGCTTTAACAACTCCACCGGCAGGTTATTAGATTATTCTTTAGTGTTACGAAATGTAAAACTAAAGAAGCAAACTTTGGACGTTAAACATCATTTGTGCTGTTTATGGAAGCAGTGCTTTTTTAGTGCAGAAGTTTGACACTAGACACCTATATCATTCCCATGGCTCTTCCAAACCGCATCTCTCCTCCAAAGAGTGCTGTCCTGGCGGTTTTTAATTGTGCCCATGGTGATAATCTTCCTCACTTTCATGTAGATTCTCCGCCATGCCTCAGTAAAAACATCAAGCTCTAAATGTTTAGAGCCTCAGCGGCCCACAGTCTTAGCCGAGGATAATATAACATGCATATAAACCTCACTGTGCTCCAATGCCCAATAAAAGCACCACTTAGCAACACAGGGGTAAACCAGAGTACTTGAATTTGGCTTTCAATCACAGATGTGTTTGTGGCATCCATGATCGGGGATCCCTCACTGTTCAGCTCTTCATGTTCCCAGCAGAAGAAATGTTAACAACGTCCCTCTTTTTTCAGATCATGAAATGACTAGCCAGTCGGTTGGCCATATGAAAGGCTGTGCAACTTAGCCTCAGATGTTCTCCTTTGAGAGAGCTGGCTCTCTCTGCAGTGCTGCTGGGCAAACAGGAATTGTTGACTAGAAAGAAGCAAGAGTATAAAAACTGGAGCAAGTTTTGTACAAATGTGAGATTTGAAATGAAGTCTAAGGAAATCTGCAGTCACACATTACACATTTCCATACGATGATGTACAGGGTAACAGGGAGACAGGGACAATCCATGACCCCTATAGACCTGTGGGCCCCACCATCTTTGATCTAGCTATACTGTAGAACCAATTCATTCATTATAATTCTAATCCTTTTCCCAAATGCATGTAATCATGGATATATTTCCAGCTAATGTCATAGATGCTGCTAATGATTGTTTTAGGTCTAGCTAATCATGGTCACAAATCTACATCATCATTGTTGATCCAGCGATTCACTGACTTGGATCCAGCTAATCGTTGTTCTAGATCCTTCTAATCACTGTTTGTCTATCAAGCTTATTCTAGACTAATCATTGTCCAGCTAGTCATCTCTAGGACCCATCTAAATCTTGTCCTTTGCCAGGAGCAGAATGTGGTACAGTTAGAACAAAACCCTGGGTTTCCAACACCCAGCCGCATTCGAATTAAACTCTGCAGTGAGGTAAATCCTGAGGAGCAGAGTTTGAACTAAAGAACTCTGAAGGAGATGAAAAAAACTGCCTGGTAGATCTCCAAGAGCAAGGTTCGGCACCCCCCCTTCAGGGAGACTCGCATGGTGTCCAGTTCTTTCTGTTCTGTGTCCATCTTCATCTCAGTAGGAGATGAAAACTTTTATCTCATCTATCTGTTTCTAACTTTCTCGTTCACACAAACACATAATGCAGCGGGTGTAGTCTCAGTCCACTAGTCTCACTGAAATGAATGAAAAAGATTGTGTTCTTATTGTAAAGATTTCCTTTATTTGCTCAGCATCCATTTCTTTTGAACTGTATTAATGAGGAACTCGACCTTTCTTTGCTGCAGTATCAGCCTCTTCTCTTCTGGGAAGAGGAGAATGCTAGATGTTATTTGAGATCAAATCTCAAGGAAGATAACTTGACAAAAATGTAAATGTATATTATTTATCATTGTATTTACTTATTGTTCACACAATCCGTGAAACTTTTAGAATGGTAGTGCATAATATAGCCTACATTATATATACCTATGAATATATGAATTGTGCTCCATCAACAGATGAATCAAAAGAATAGGTCAGTGTTTCTAAATACAAATCACATTTTTTATTACATTAATAAGGATTAATAACCATTATGCTCTCTGTGGTTTCTTCTCACACTCATATTTTCTATACCGTACCGCCATCCGTCATTATGACTACATTTACTATAAAACCCCCCACAGAATATTACTGAGAACTTTAGTTTAAAAAAAGTTTGCAATGTCTTTTTTAAATTGTTGGCGACTAACTTTGAATTGATAGTTTTTAAGAACATAGTCTTATGCAAACGTTTCAACATTCCCTCATTGTTGTATTGAAAAGACATTAAATCATTCTCTGCAGGAAGTCTAACAAACATAAATATGCCATCTGCGACTTTTAGCGGCCAATTTCTATTTATTTTCTGGGGAAGAGATAAAATATAAAATGGGCCATAATTTTTGCATAGGCCTCATTTTATGTTTAATGTTTTGCTAAATGCAGCAAAGAAATAAAAAATACTGTCTTGAAATATGCAATGTGTTCTCTATAGAAGGTGTGTACCAATTTTCGCATCATTTGACCAGGGATGCCCAAACTTTTGCTTTTAAAAAGGTTTACAATATGGGGTAAGTACTAACATCCCTACTTTCATCAATCAGAAATACAACACAGGGATGACATCAATGTCAGTGTCTTTGACACTCATTTTGTGAGTAAAGTGTACATTTCTAAACTAGTGTTTATATCCAACAAACAAATATGTGTATTTTGTATTAAAATTGTAAAGGTATAACACAACACAGTGTTAGAGAGACTGAGTGTTACGGGTCTCCCTGGTCTCCTGTAGTCCAAAACCAGGACTGGGAACCACAGTCACAGAGGAACCACTTCAGGTTCCCTGAGGAACCTTTCAATAGATGGCTCTTTAAAATGTCTACTTATAGAACATGAACAATGAGCGTGGGGTCTAAAAAACATGCATTTCATCCAAACATTTGTCAGAATGTTAAAATATTCAGGCTTATTGGGAAGGCCTGCATGGGTAACTTGAACAGGCTGTTCAATCCTGGGACTGTTTCAGATCCTTTCACTGACCAGTGGCTTGAGTACATTGTAAAAATTATTTTATTGAAGCAAAGCAACACTCCAGATGAACAAAAGCATCAATTAGGTCTGATTTTAAAAGGGCCATATCATGGAAAACTCAATTTTCCAAACTATATACATCAGTTTAATGTGGTATGGTACTCTTCCAACAGTCCAAATAGGGACAACCAAACTACAAAATAAGCTCATTTTCGATTCCATTGTTCTTGTGACATCACAAAAACCCAAGTACTCGGCCTATAGAAATGTATTCCCACCCTTTCATACTGAAGTTATGAGGAGTGTTTCAGCCCAGACCACTTTTTGAATGAAGCACAAAATAAGGATACATTTATCAGTCCTAAAAGCACAGTGACCTAACAGTCTTCCTAATTCTAGGGGATAAAGAGTTGTTGGGGGTTTTTTTCTACACAAAAGCACACACCTGGACCTCAAGGGAAAAAATAAAATTCTAGAAAAAAACAGACAAGCCCTTTAAACCCAATTCCATAGTTCGTGGTGCATGGAGTTTAATTTCTCAGGCTTAACCTGGACTTAAACCATAGGGCTGACACACACAATCTCTACCGCCCAAGTACGCTCAGGCCTTACATTTCTTAATTATTCTTAGATAGAGGTGCAAAACGAAAGAAGGTCGGTTGATGAAAGTTTATTTTCCAAATCAAGTGAACAGATAAAGACCGTCTGAAGTGAAGTGTTTTTTGTTTTGCGTTTACAATCTCTGGCCACTTTATTGGGGACTCCACTGGAGCTCCACCTTGCTGTGGCCCATCAGTTGATGCACAATTTGTGTATGCAATCTTCTAGACCTTAATCATTGGTCTGCTCCTGATCACAGAGCCACTTTTGTCTGGATGTATTTTGGATGGCAGACCAATCTCAAGCTAGCAGAGACTGACATACAAACACACCACAATATCACCGCTGTCACTGCTGTGCTACAAATGGTCTACCGCCGATCTGGTTAATAGCAGTCCTATGGTCAGAAACTGACAAGTGATTGACAGGGTTGAGGGCTGCTAAAAAATTGTGCAGCAACAGATGGGTGCACCTACACTATATGGACAAAAGAATAGGGACACGTCATAATTATTGAATTCCCATGGTCCCTTTCTTCCAGTGAAGGACAATCTTAATGCTTCAGCAGACCAAGACATTTTCGACAACGCCATGCTTCCAACTTTGTGGACACAGTTTGGGAGGAACCTTTTCTATTCCAGCATGACTGTGCCCCAATGCACAAAGCAAGATCCATAAAGACATGGTTGGATGAGTTTGGTGTGGAAAAACATGACTGGCCCACACTGACCTCAACCCCATTCAACAGCTTTGGGATGAACTGGAACAGAGATTGTGAGCCAGACCTTCTCATCAGTGCTTGATCTCAAAAATGCTCTACAGAATGAATGGGCACAAATTCCCACAGAAACTCCAAAATCTTGTGGAAATCCTTCCAAGAAGAGTGGAAGCTGTTAAACCTGCAAAAGGGGACCAACTCCACATTAAGGTCTATGTATTTGAATGTAATCTTATTAAAGTCCCTAATGGTCAGACATCCCAAAAGGTGTCCGTATAGTGTATGCACACCTATATAGTGCTAGGTGGAGGTATTAAAGCAGCCAATGAGTGTAACATTAGCCTAAGTTACATTTTTTCATATGGGCCAGCCATGTACAGGGTTTAGACAAACAAAACTAAGAAAGTGGTTACATTCCTTGTGTTTATGGCATGATACTCATATTTACATTCAAGTGATTTAAGAATGCCAGATATTGCTATAGGCGGAAAGAAGAATGACATAGAGAAACTATTTTTGCTACTTTGCATTACTAAACATATACTTTTGTAGACTACTATAGAGAGTCAACGTCAAGCACTATACAAATCACAATCCGTGCAAAATATGCTCTTGTATACAAAAAAAGTATAGAAAACAATAACCTACACCTACATTGCATTTGTCATTTGAACACAACTCTTTTACAACACTTTACACACACTGTTTAGGGGTTCTTGGGTGAAAAAAAAGGTTCATTCACTCCTGAATCGAGACACAGACAGAAAACACAGGGTACATACTGGTTATAGTTTTGATAAACAGCAGAATATGAATTCCTTTGGAATAAGTCCTCTGGTTATGGTGTCTTCTCAAGATTGTGGTCTCCTCAACTCTGATCTGAAGAATGAGTCTTCAATCCAGTCCTCCAGCTACTCCACATTTTTGTTCTGTTTAGTTCACTCTAGCAAGATAATAACCATCTACAACCCTTGACTACCTGGATCAGGTGTGTTTACAGCTAGAACAAAACAAAATGTGGACTGAACGTGTCCCTCAGGATCGAAAATGAAAACTCCTGATCTAGAGCACGGGTCACTAATCCTGTTCTTTGAGGTCCACAGTCCTGCAGAATTTAGCTCCAACCCCATTATAGCACACCAAACTAAGCTAATTATTTGTGTGTTCCAACTGCAGCCTGTACTAAGCAGTATAATTTCAGTCTAGTGTCTGTTTTTGAGTATTCTCAACTTTAGCACTTGTGAAGATACTAGACAGGACTACATAGCAACTGAAACTGGCTGATGCAATATGTAGTACACTAACTTATATAATAAGGTGCTAAATTGAATTTGAAAGCACAGTTATTATTTATTTGCTGAATTTAACATGACCAAAAAAATCAAAGATCAGTTCGGGCACCCTTTCAGTCAGGATTTAGTAAAAAACCCCTTTGGCTTAAATCACAGCCTCCAGACGGTTACTTTAGACAGATAACAGTCTTTGTCTTCTTGATCCGTTTCCCCACTTTTCCTAGCAGAATGCTTCTACTTCACAAACATTCGTAGGTTGTGTTACATGCATAGCATGTGTAAGATCCAAGTCTGGGGGCAGTGAAGGGCATTTCAAAACCTGCCTTTCATCTCTTAAAATAGTCTGAGGTTGATTTAAATATATGTTTTGGATCATTGTCTTCTTGTAATATCCAACCTCTTTTCTACTTCAATCTCTTTGCTGACTGTGGCACATCAGCTCCAATTATCTGGTTAATATCACATTCATCACCATGCTTAACAGTTGGCAAAGGTTACTTTTGTTGAAACATTGATATTTAATGTCAAAAAGTTCCACTTTTCTTTAATCAGACCACAGCACATGATTCCAAAATGCTTCAACACTGCAGAAGGCCTGCAGAAGAGCATAACTATTCCTACTCCAGCCGAATTTTCTTGCTGGGCCTTGACAGTCATGTGGGGCACTTTGTATAACTCACCAGCCTATAAACAGTTCTTCAGCTTGTTAAGTTCAGCAAATAAATGGGTAACACACATTAAACTTTGCATAAATGTAACATATTTGAGTTTGTTTTAAGCAGATCTAAGACTGCATGAAACTACGGCTGGGAACCCCTCTGCATGTTGCGAGTTGTGCTGGGGAGTCCTGAGGATTGGTTTGAAAAACACTCAAAACAGAAAAAGGAGGAGCCACTCAAAAAAGCGTTTCAAAATGCTAGCTCCAATATAATCTACAAATTTTACCTTAAGACGTAGATTGGAGCAGCAACATTACTTTCTGCTACAAGATGTTACTACATGGCAAAATTTTGCATCAGTAAACAGTATTTACCATATTTATATACTGTTAATTAATCTGTTAAGAAAGTGAATGTTGTTCATCGCCCTTTTTTAGCCAAATCAGCCAAAGAATGTACCTCAACATCATCAGCTAGCAGTTAATTGCCCAGTTACTATGGCAACATTTCCTTAGCTGCTCACTGCAAATATCCCTATGTAAATTATGTCACATAGCAACACAAGAAAAAAAAAATTAATCTGACATGCATTTTACATATCGAAAAGTTCTTTGATGGCTCTTCTTCTTCATCTATATTTAGACCTCTGAAGTCACATCATCACTCTGTAGCCTCATGCCCATTTTAGGAATTCCTGGTCAAAGCTTTTTTTTACTCTATGAGAAAGATGAATGCAAAAACGTCTGTTGTGGCCTGCAATAAGCTAAAATGTTCCAAAGCGGACATGTTTTGACCTCTGTACATTTTGTTCCTGAATGTCACTGAATCCTTAAAAAAACACAAGGTCATTAAGGAATCAAAATCCAAATATTGCGAAAGAGGTTAGCAGCCAATCACCTGCGTCATCGTCAACGTCATCTGTATTTAGAAACTGTTTTTTTTATCTCGTTTTCAGGCACATCTCATCTTGTGACCAGTGGACTGGACATTATTGATGTAAAGATCTGATCAATGCAAAGGGCTGATGTAAGAGAAGGCCTTGATGTGTAAAGGCCATGATGTGGTGTCTGCCGCGTGGAATATGTCTGTGTGAATTTTGAGTGACAGAAAGGGTAAGACTGAATTAGGAGTAGGAATTAGCAATAGAATGGTGTTGATCAACAAGCCCTCAGGGGAACAATGGTGATCAATAATTCCATTGGGGGAGATGGGGGTGAGCTGGCAATGTAATAACAGGAATTTTATCAAAGCTAACGCTGCTGCACACTGAACTCACACTGTATGAACGTCAAACAAATCAACAAGCACTGTCAAAAATGGGCACAGATGTCAAGTCTCACGGCTTAGCCATGGTTTGCCTTTACTCACAACTGTAAGTGTAAATGTCATGGATTTTCACACTCAACCATGGCGTCATTTAGAGCGGGGACGTTGGGTCGAGGTCCTCACCACATTCTGTCCATTTGTCCTCATCACTTTTTGAACCCTCTCCCCCATATCAACAAATACAATCCGACACCCTGATGACAAACACAATCACAACCAACACCCCGAAAAGAGTAGTTTGCACCCCATTTCTTATACACAAAAATGATGCTAGCAATGCACAGTAGCAACTTACACTAGTCTGCTGCTTGTTTAAATTACTAGTAGCTTTATTAGCCAATATGGCCCTCTCTAATTAGCAGTGTGGTGATTTTGCAAGCTTCATCAATAATGCTAATGCTGGTAACAGTGAATGAAAGCCTTTAGTCCCTTATTAGCATTATTAAAACGATATTGAGCTAGCTACTCATTTCTATTCAGCGCTGTAAGCATGGATGAACTATTCCTGGGTGAACGGACTACCTAAAGGGATACTAACTAAAATGAGCCAGCAGCTAAGAGCCCCAGTAATGTACAACAGAAAAACCTCCCGAATGAAGTGCTTAATTTCATTGCACCGAGAGGTTCATTTTGTAAAGTGTGTGGTAATAGCATTGTTGGTGCTTGACATTTAAACACTTGTTGCAATAGGAAGCTGGCTAGTACAAAACAGCTCAGGACTCCAGGCAAAGTAAAAGTGCCCAGATTTTTAAAACTAACTTTCATGTGACATCATTTGATTACACAAGACTGTTAGCTTGCTTGTATGGATGCAGGAATATCCACATTTAGACTCCTTAGATACAGTGACACTGAGGAGTAATTATGTACAGGACATGGATATAACATGTCTGCATAGGACATTCTAGTTTACTAGATGGCAGCGATTTTGAAAACGGCATTCAAAGAGAAATAAAATGCTTATAAAATGCTTATTAAAATGCTTAATATTATTTGATTATGACACAGACTACAAAGTGATGCACAACTTCAGAGGTCACTGGCAGCCTGCAGCCACTGAGTGCAGATTTTAACATTCCATATCATTGTGAACGCACTAAAACAGGCTTGACAGAGTAGGGTTGGAGGTGAAATGTGCAAGAAAGTGGACCATTAGTAGAGTTATTCACCACTGTTTGGCAGTGCAGGGAAACTAGAGTGGAAACACCAGAAAGCCGGAGAAAGTGGAGTATTTCCACCCGCCCATCAGATTTCCTCGCTCCAGCTTCAGATAGAGCCTGTCTTCTCGCTCCAGATGCAGCAGCACACCATTACTCGCAGCCTCACGTGTCACGTCCTGATCACCCGCGAAGGCGGAGATTATCGGGTATTCATTGTGCATCAGGTTCACCTAATAATGATGAAAGACAGATTAGAATAAATTAGTTTTAATACCTGAGTCAAACCAGCACTAGTTTAAAGTAATGATTACCAGTGCTTACTTTCTCTCTCTGTCCCTCACACTCTCTCTTTCTCTCCTTTACACACCCACACACACACACACACACACACACACACACACACACACACACACACACACACACACACACACACACCCTCTCCCAACCCCTTCTCTCTCAGCACGTGTGCCCCAGATGGAAGGGAGCAGCAGGTGTCATGTTCCTGGCTTGGCTTTTCCCTCTAATTAAGCCATTATAACCTCCCTTTTTAAATCCCAGACCGAACCTTGGCTTGCTGTGGAGTTCGAGAAGAGGGAAAACAGGGTGGAAGAGAGGGAAACCAGGCAGTGAGGAGGGAATCTGCTCCGACACGGAGGGAAAAAAACAGCCTGGCTTGGGACAGTCATAGAAACAAAGATGTCATACGGACCTTAGGGACTCTAAAAAAATGGGCTCAAAAAGAATTTACTAGTGGTCTTGCCTAAAACACTGTTTGGAGCGACAAAGTGTTCTTCTTGGTCTGAAGGGTTTTATATGAGTATCTCAAATATAACAAGTACCATATTTATATACACCCTACACTGATTTTAAGTACGGGCCTTTAGTAGTCGTTCTGATACAGTTGTATTGCACACTTGCAAATGAACTTAGTGTAATTAAAACAGTATATCTGGTGTATTACTTACACTACTGTTCATAAGTTTGGGATCACCTGTCATAATAATTGCTGTTATTCTATTCAATAATAATATATACAGAGTAGGTTAAGGGTTTTTTTAAACACCAAGTTATTAAATGATAAATATCATACTGCAATTATTTATTTACAGTAATTTCCTGAGAAGTCTCAAAATGTGATCACATACATTTTGAATATGAAGATGTATCTGGAAGTTAATTTTAGCACAGTTTCATTCTCTGTGTAAAATGTGAAAATGTTTAACTGGAAATGTTTATGGAATTGTGTGAAACTTACAGGATCATTTATACATGGATGTTTATTTTATTGTCATTACTGTATATTATTATTGTACAATTGTATGAAAAGTTATGAACACTCACGCCGGTAGACCCCCGGATAGTCTCCAGGTACGCGCGACCCTAGAAAGGATTAAGTGGTTACAGAAAATGAATGAATGAATGAACGAATGAAAGTATGAGCACCTCTGGTTAAATTACATTATATTGTTGATTTTCTGAATAGAAATAAGTTAACCCACCTATTTAGAGGGAAAAAACTAAATATTTTCTGCGATTTTCTCACAACTTCTGTGCTGAGTGTATGTCGATTTAACAGAATGGAAAGAAAAAAAAAACATAAAAAAGTGGCCAGTCTCTTTACTTGCTAGCGATCTCAAGGACTGATCAAAGTTTGGACTTTGTTTTTCCTCTGGTTTCCTCTGTTTTATTATACTCAGTTTATAAATTACATTTATAAATTATTTTTGTTGCATATGCATTGGTTTCCCGACCACTGTCACAGATTTGCCCTACAGTGTTAGTATAGAATATATTCATTTTTGACTGTATTTGCAGTAAATTAACATGATTTAAAGTAATGTGTATGACTGAATAATATATGTGTCTATTAATAAAATTACATTACATATACCTACTAATTGCAATGATGATGTATTACAAACAACTGATAGTTTAGTAATCAGGTTTAACCTTAACAATGATAATGAAACAATGAATTGACATTTATCTTAATAATTATCGATACTGACTGATATGAATTTTTTATTATGGTAACACTTTGGCCATATCAGTGAGATTTACATAAAATACAAACATAAAATATAAATGTGCCATGACTTTTGCACTGACATTTTCCCCCTAATATCTTATATTAATCAAATATCCTGTAATTGCACATTATTGCAAAGGTGTGTTTTCTGTTGACTTATTTTTACTTAGACTGGATTATGAAACATACACAAACAATTTTCCTCAAACTACATTTATGTTGAGAACGGTTCTTTGCCAGTGTAATGCCAAAATATGTCACTTGTCTACCGACATATAAAATATATCTAAAAATGAAATATGAAGTATGAAATGAATCAAAAACAACAGAAGGGTGACACTTATTTGACCATAATTAAAAATAACAAGGTACTACTCGTGAGTCCTTAAGTAAGGTTGTCTCTCTGAACATAAATAGCACCCTTGGTAAGGGACATTTTCTTTTGTTGGAAAATCACTGCAAAAATGAAGACAAAGGAGCATTCTGATAGTGTGAGAAATAAAAAATAATTAATATGCACATCAAAACAAGAGTTTGGGTGTCTCATTAAGCGCTGTCTGATCCATCATCAGTAAGTGGAGGGTTAATTTCAGCACGCAGACTCTGGAACAGACTGTCCCTTAAAACCAAGCATTAGAAGAAGACGTGAACTGCTGAAACTACTAGAAATCAAATTGTCACTCTCAGAAATCTGCAAAGCTCTTCGGGTGAAACTAGAGTGAAGGTGCAAGGGTTCACAACTTCAGAAGCTCTCCATAACATAGGCCTCTACAGTAGGGTTGCAAGAGAGAACCCATGTTTTAAGAAGGTCTAAATAAAAGCACGAGAGACCCAGTTAAGAGGTGGGAGAAGGTTTTAGTTTAAGATGGGAACAAAACAGAAGATTTTGGCCAGACTTCAAAGAAGTCTGCTCATGCCTCAAAAAACACCATGCCTACAGTGAAATATGGTGGTGGCAGAAACATGCTATGGGGATGTTTACTTAATACTGTCCATCTCTCTTGGCTCGCAAGAGCATTAGTTATCCAGATCAAAGGCTGAATTTGCAGATGACATATTTGAGATGTGCTGCAGTTTAAAAGCTACAGTTTAAAAATTAAATAATTCAGATGAGTTGCTCTGTTATTTCATTTACAAAATCACATCCACAATGTAAATCATACCCACATTTCCCTTCAAACTATCAGTTATTATCAGACAGACCTGGAAGCCTCATAACCGATAAGACCCTGCAGTTTCTTTCTCACCATGACGTTGTCATTTAGGTCCCTCATCTGGTAGACGTCCATGCACACTTCGGCCCGGTTGTTGGGCAGGCTGCTGGATGGCCCCCTGTCTCCAGGATGACTGGTTTGAGGAAGCTCAAAATATGTGCTGTCTGGCTCCCTAAAAAGTTACAGAAGATGCTCAGTGACTGGCAAAGGTTTCTATGAGCGGTTTTACACATGTGCTGTTTTCACTTGCTGATGAGGTGATGATTTACTGCAATTTAAAATTAGAGTATTGCAATCACTTGAATGTGTTTTTATGAGGAACAAATGTAACAGTATATCTCTTATCACTATCCAGTTCATAAATATCATTGTAGCAAAGGCTTGGTATAATGTGGTGCGTACCTAGGATCTGCCAAAAAAAATTTATGGACCCCCCTTCCCATATAAAAAATATGTTGATAAAATATGTTTACTTTCTATTGTTGTGTCTCAAACAAACTGCTTTTATCCACCCACTACTCTCTAATGTTTAATGTTTACTTTAGACCTCATTTAAATGAATAAATAATCAATATATCATGTTGCAGGTAGTGAAGGATCTCTTTTTAAAAAAGTTTTTTTCATTGGAAATATGTCTGTGTGCACAATTGTGTCAGTATCTGTATAGGGAACCCAATAAAAATCTTGGGGTGCCTGGTTGCCACGGCCCCCTGAAACGTGTGCAGCAGTGCAATTGCCCCTGCCCCAGTGATGTAAACGTGACCATAAATGGATATAGGAGTGGATAGGAAACTCACAGGCTGCTCCACAGGTGCTCAAAGGTTGTACCCTCGTCACTCGTGGAGGACTGGGACATCTTGGACATGGGGTGCTCCACAGGGGGGTAAATTACTCTGAAGATCACAAAAAACAAGCTTTATTTATTTCATTATCACTGACTTAAAAAGGTCAGCTACACAAACCTATGTCCAGATAAAGCTGGGACATAATAGACATTGTCAAAGTGTTTGAGTAATAAAAACACAGTAAAGAAGAGCAAGCAGGAATAATGCAACGATATCTATTACACCAATCTGGGACTTCCACATCTCAGCAAATTTGGTTTACTTCAAATATTTTAACATGAATATGCACTTAAGTGTTCTTTATTGTCATTTACTCACAGCTAGTCAATTATACCCTGGGAAAAAAGAGCCAATATTTGAAGTGAATGGACCAGAGAGCCTTTAGCGCAGTGAAGATTTCATTTGAAAGTAATTTCCACCCTGCCTCCCAGCGCTGCTTCTTCAGTCTCAATCCCAGCAGGCTTTTGGGCTGGGTGTGCAGATTCAGAATCAAGGTGCTGGGTTTGGCAGGCCTGAACCTGCCTGGCACCGTCCCAGTGGGACCACGCGCCACGTGGTACAGGCCGGACTTCCTCCCTTCTCCTCCCCAGTAAACAATGGCAAGATATCATCCTCTACCCAAAAGAGACCAAGTTAATTGCATGAAAAAGAGTTTCTAACTGAAATGAGGGGTTACAGACGTTCTCCTCTTATGCAAATAACTTTTATGCAAATAAATTTTAGCCGAACAACATCAACAAACCCCCGAAAGCCAACCTCTTCAGTGGAAAGCCAACCTCCACATAGACTTTACTAACACATAAATCAGTTCATAAATAAATGTCACAACTTTCACAAGTCACAATAAGTACACTACACACCTACACAAAAGGTCTGTGTATGTACTATATATTTGAACGAAGCTGACAATTGAACCGCTGTAAATGCAGCTGTAATGGCACACACATTTAAAACGATACGATTTATCTTAAACATCGACTCTAAATATGGCCGTGGATGCGGGCATGAAGAGTCGCCGTCTCTGTCCATTCTCCCGCCACTGATTGACCGTGTTTAAGAAATGCTGGCGTTGCAGTGTTACAGCGTAGAGGTCCGCAAAGGGGCTGGACGCCCGCGGGACGCGGAGCAAAAGTATGCGGCGCGGGTCCACATTTGAGAATTTGTTGCAGGAGTGGGCGGGAAGAGATGTGAGAGATGTGTTCGCGGGAGCGGGACAAAGACATTGTTTTCTGGACTCCCGCAAAGTATGCATTTGCACTGAATACATTTTTACAGTTTGTTTTTATGTGGGGAACAACATATATGGTAGGCGACCTGACCTGCGGATGTTTGCGTTGCGTGATGGCGCACGTGGGTGCTTGAAGTCTGATTTCTCTCATTTTGATTAAAATGTTTCTATTGAGACTGTTTAGATATTTTTTTTAATTCAGGTCTGTAGCTTAGTTAGAAACGTTGTTGGATGTATTTTTTTTGCGGAGAACTGGTTAGCCAAATCTACCCTTATATAAAAGACATATTTAATACGCAACCGGAGTCGTGCCCACATAATATAGCCTGTTTCATAAATTCCTGTATGTCAGTTAGGCAACAAATAAATTTGGTACCTTATTTAATTTTTATAAGCAAAGATATTATAGCATTTAAAATGTGTCCGGTATTTTCGGCCCACCCTATACTCCACCAGCCTTGCATGCGGGATTCAGTAGACGGGAGCGGGACAAACCATAACAGATGCGGGCGGGAATGGTTTCGAAATATTACACATTTCTGCGGGGGATGAAAAATCAGTCACGCGCAGACCTCTATTACAGCGTACAGACGTGAGGTAACACTACTGGTCATTTCTGATAGGCTGTCATCTGCTAAAAAACAATCACGTTTTAGAAAAGTGAGACAATAACACCCACTTTCAGAACTGAAGGTAACGAGTAACGAAAACCTTGATAGAAATGTAGTGAAGTAAAAAATACGGGTTTGTCTTTCAAGAAAAGTAGTGAAGTGAAAGTTACAAGATTCTAAAGAAAAGACTACTCAAGTGAAGCACAGATACTCAAAAACTGTACTTAAGTACAGTATTCAAGTAAATGTACTTCGTTACTGTCCACCTCTGATGACTAAAGTGCTGTACTTGGTTGTTAAGTTGTACTGGTTTAACAATACAGTTACAATAAACATGATTAATACAATGTTTATTCTCCATGATGCCTATAGTCACACTTTAGGATATGTTGATGCACCCCTAATAGTTTATGTATTCTAACAAACATGGCGCTATTTGAAGAGAAATGCCTGGATCAGGGTTGCATGGATTACGTCATATCAGGTACTTTTTTATGCTGCATGGTATTTGGTACTTTTGTATGCATATAGTACTTTTAATGTTTGAGATGTATGCGAGAGGTTTTTCCCCTTTTTCATTAACTTTTATCTGTATACAACAAATACTAGTAAAGTGGCCCACCGGCGCGTCCCCCCCTCCCCCGCCATACTGTGTGACATCACAAAGTCAGAAGGCGCGCTATCTAGAGCGCAGCGCGCGCGTCCTGTTGCCTCAGCAACAACAAACGCCAGCGGTGCGAAAGAGAAAGTGCGACACACACACATACACACACACACGCACCTACATGCTCACATAGACCTACACACGCACACCCCTATACACACACGCACACACTCACATCTACACACACACATTCACACACAACTAACCATAAAAATAGTACTATATCAATAATCAATCTGACCAAAGTACTATATCAATCTGACCAAATTTTCCATTTCCCTTTAAAACACTGTAATTGAATTTTTTCAGGTTTTATACTCCTTTTCCCCTTAAAACTTGTCTGAAGTATCATTACGCTCTGAACCGCCCTGATTTTTGCTACCAAGGCTCTAAAAGGTGCGTCACACACCTTTACGCAAAATGACTCAGGTCCTGAAAACAGCCCAGAGCAGAAGCTGGAGCAGGTCCTCAAAGTCGTCTCTGAGGAAGCTGTGTGCGGCTCTAGCAGAGAGATTTATTCCCATGATGGGAATTCCCATCGCCCTAAGACAGAAGTGCCTGCTCTTCAGCAATTATACCCAGACAAGAGGGATCAGCCCGGAGAATTGAATTAACACTCTCAGAACAGGGAGCCGCACGGTGTCCTTTTACGCGGCAGCCTGTAGGTCTAACAGTTTTTGCTACAGTCTTTACATCAACGGTTAAATTAGATGTTCATCAGATGCACAGCGCTGCATTAAAACACATTTACCTTTCATCACAGGAGCCCTGGAGCCGTACTGAGACACTGACTCGAGCCACGGGGGTTCCATAGACTGACAGAAAACCGTGAGACTATCAGTGTCCACTGATTAACACTGTCCTGCATACGAGTTAGTTAAAGCCACCTTGACAACGAGGTCCATACAATACACACACACAAACACACACACGCACACACACAGAGCTCTTGCTAGAGTGCTTAAAATGCTTGAAATCTTCAGCCTAGTGTTCCATTGTCA
>JBBJLS010000041.1:24768903-24785674 GCA_037577275.1 Bryconaethiops microstoma | reverse complement strand
ACATACACATATATATATATATATATATATATATATATATATATACACACACACAAGACTGTGCAAAAATCTTAGGCACCTGTGTAAATTGTTTGAAGTCATTTATATCAGCAGTGCGCTTCTTTCTGCTAGCAAAAACACAGCTGAATTTTAGAATAAATGCAAACAAAGAAGAAAGCAGTAAAAAGTATCAAGATTTCTTTTTTCTAAAAAGTAGTCAATATTTTTTGAGCTGGTTAGAAGAACACAGGTTTGGATCCAGATTTCTTGTCGCGATCCAGTCCTTTCTGGACAGAGATGAAGATGAGGCACAGGCGCAGACTTCCATAATGAGGTGACTTTATTTACACAAAAACAAACACAAAGTCCATTCTCCAAGACGGTGGCGGATGAGGCGGTGAAGGAGGTGACCTCCCTGCAGAAAAGGAGGCCGGAGCGGGAATCACGGCTGCTGGATCTGTCGCCGGTGCGGGAACCGCTGCAGGGTCAGGAGCTGAGGCGGCTGGTGCAGGGTCAGGAGCACTGAGTCGGTGAGTCCGGTGCGGGAACCGGAGCAGGAGCTGGAGTCGATGTGTCCAGTGTGGGAAACATGTGGAGAGAGCTGCTGCGCACCTGAGCCATAAGGAGAGAGCTGCTGTGCACTTGAGCCATGGGGAGAGAGCTGCTGCACACTTCAGCCACTGGGAGAGAGCTGCCGCGCACTCGAGCCACTGGGGGAGAGCTGCTGTGCACTTGAGGCACTGGGAGAGAGCTGCTGCGCACTTGAGCCACTGGGAGTTAGCTGCTGTGCACTTGAGCCATGGGGAGAGAGCTGCTGCGCACTTGAGCCATGGGGAGAGAGCTGCTGCGCACTTGAGACAAGGCGAAGGCGGCTGAGCTGCTTGGGACTGTGGCGGCGGCGGCTGAGCTGGCTGGGACCGCGGCGGCTGGGCTGAGTGGAGCTAGGCTGAGTAGAGGGGCTGAAATGACGGCAGCTGCTGGACTGAGTGGAGCTAGGCTGAGTGGGGAAATTGAGTGCTGGAGCTGGAGCACGTGCTGGAGCTGGACTGTGTGCTGGAGCTATACTGAGTGCGGGAACTGGACTGAGTGCGGGAACTGGACTGAGTGCTGGAGCTGCCGAGAAGGTTGTCGGACTGACTGCTGGAGCTGCTGAGAAGGCTGTTGGGCTGACTGCTGAGAAGGCTGCCGGGATGACCAGGGCTGGGCTGAGTGAAGTTGAACTGGCTGGAGCTTAAATGGGTGGAACTGAGTTGACCATAGCTGGGCTGCGTGAAGGTGAACTGGCCGGAGTTGAGCTGAGTGGAACTGAACTGGCCGGAACTTGACTGGGTGGATCTGATCTGACTGGAACTGATCTGACTGGGGCTGGGTCGAGTGGAGCTGAACTGAGAGGAGCTGGACTGAGAGGAGCTGAGCTAGATTGATATGGGGTGAACTGATATGGACTGACCCAAGCTGGACTGAGATGAGTAAAACTGAGCTGCGTTGAGGTGAATGGAGTTGAGCTGGGATGAACCGGGTTGAGCAGAGCTGGGCTCACGGAGAGAGCTGAGCGGCCAAGGCAAAGCCCCACACGGAGACTGAGCTGAGCCATGCCTTCCAGCGTTACGGGAATTTCGATCCGAGACAGCTCGTCTTGAAGGTAGGGTGCCAGACCTTCATAGTACTTGGTCCTAAGAACCAAGTCGCTCCACCATTATTTATATATATATATATATAATGCTCCACAACACATCAAACCTCGGGGGCTAATCAGCCCTCCAGTAAACTATCCTCATCTGTGGGTGGAGCACAGTTCACGGTTCCACAGCGACCCCCAGCGGCCGTAGGCTGGAATCATGACATTTCTGCTCAGTGCCTCCAGTCATTGGGTGAACTAATAAAATTCCATAAGCAACACACCTAATCTAATGTAATGAAGTGCCTTAAATAGTTACTCATTAGTGATCCTTCAAATGATTGTAATTACATTTACATGCTCAACTATCTCCCTCTCACCAGAAACACTGACACTTATAGCACATCATAATACCAGGGCTGTAACTCATTGACTTCAATTACACTAGACTTATATAAAATGGTTTATCAACCTCAGCAATAGAAACTTAAGTCTAATTACATGCACATTCCATGCCTAGAATGCACATTACATGCCTAGAATGACATTTTATCAACAAATCTTCAACCCATTTTATATTTTAACATCTGGTCAAAAGTACCAAACAGAGGGGCTCAAAGACAGATACCAGTCAAGTTGTAATGCTAGTCAGACATTGTTGGATCTAGGGATTTTCATAAAATATTCATGGCTGCAGTCTTAGATACCCAAGCCTATCCATGTCCCTAGAACTAGGCCTTCAATTTGGACCATAAATATTAAAATACGGTCAAAAAACAAGCATTTTAGAAGTGTTGTAGCTCTATGCTAACGTCTATGCCCATGAACATTGGGTAGTTCAAGATCGTTCTAGACAGATTGCTTATGACAGACATATTAACATACAGCTCTGGAAAAAAATAAGAGATTGCTTCAAAAATGTTCAGTTTCTCAGTGTTTTGCCATCCAAATGGTCACACTGCAGGAGGAGAGTGTTGATTATAGCAGTTTTTTTTATACTTTTACTCATTAAATAAGATTTGATTCAGGTGATCACCTAATCAGTACCTCATAAAGCACTGGAATGCAATGGTTGTCATACTCATAGAGATGCTGATTTAAAAATAAATTGCAGTGGTCTCTTATTTTTTCCAGAGATGTATTTTACCTTGTATGTCCCAAAGTAAAGAGCCCTGGCATAGGGCTGTCTAGCAGGTCTAGCTTTACGCCACATGTATTCAAAGACTGTGGCTATCCAGAACTTCCAGAAGGCCAAAACTGACATTTTCTCTCCCAAAATTGCTCAGACCCTTTGAAAAGCAAAACATGGTCGATTGATTCATCTGACTAATTATGCTGGTATCTGCACAACAGAGCTGTCTTAGGGTCTAACCAATGGGAGAGCTTGCTTAAATATATCTAGTTAGATACACTGATTGGCTCATTTTCAGTGAATTTAACCACATTTTTCTCCAGCCAAAACACAAAAATAAAGTAAGACTAGTATAACTTCTATACAATGAAAATGATACATTTTGTTAGTTCCCAGAACTCCCAGACCTTCTCTGATGACCTTCAAGAATGTCTTTTTTTATGCAGACACAAGAAGCATAGAAGCTTTTCCTGTAGGTTAAGCAAAGTATTTAAACCTTTAGCCATACTAAATTAGATAGGTGTCACACTTGTGCTGTGCCCATCCAGGGAGGAGGTGCAAACACATTATTTTCACATTATTATCATTATTTTCTTTCTTTTTATTTATATTTCAAAATACAAATACGGTCCAAAACTCAAACAGAAGAGAGAAACTTGAATGAACACAAACCTTAACCTTGAGTGAGTGTCGACAGACAACTAAACACTGACACTGTGGAACTTAAACACAAAACCAAATAAGGACTGCACTTAATCAAAACACAAAACACCTGCTGCGCACATACAGAGTCAATAACCCCAGTCCTTCAACATAAAAGTCACTTAAATAAATTAAACGGACTGGGGATGTCACAATAGGTAGCTCTCATAATGACATATGAGACCCTCACACAAATTAAAACATTTTAATTGGGTGGTGGACCATTTCATAGTAGTGATGTGGTTGAGTGTGTATCTGAAAGTACTGGTATGAGTGGGAATTTACACACATCAATGTTACCGTGGTTCACCAGCCAAAAATATTCAGCCAGTATTGAAGGGCCAACAGACACATACTATGCTTTAACTGTGAACCAAGATGAACAGAAAGAGTATGGATTACATTACAAAATGTGCAAAACATTAAAAAAAAAATAATAATAAAAAATCTGTCCCCAAACTGGACAGCAGACGGATCTCTACATTTAGAGCCTATGCAAGGAAAGAAGACATTTCTCACTTGTATGTCACAGATTTTCACATCAAGCTCATGCATTTTTACTTCTGAACAAGAGAGATGCTCTGAATGCTATCACGATTCAAGTTTTTTTTTTTTTTTTTAGTCTTCACATTATCTATTTCAGTCAGCGGCTCCTGCAAAAAGATGTCCTTAATCCCTTTCAGTATTTCAACAAAGAACAGGCTGAAACCTGTGAAGGCCAACTGGATGATGGATAGCATATTGTGATATTAAAGCAAAAAAAAGGAGCAAATATGTCTTAAAACACAAAAAATCTAACCTTTGTTAGAATTAAGATTATGTGTAATATACTAGGAAATCCTTCACAACAGGGTTAGGAATGAATAGGCACGATATTATGAATAGCATGGATTTTAGAAGCAGAGATATTTGGCTCTAAATGAAGAGAAAAACTGATTTTAAGGGACAGCTAGAATTGATTTTCTCCGATCATACCTCTGCTCCACATGGTTCATCAGCTCAAGTCTATGGTGACTAAACAACTCCTTCTTCCCCACTGCCATCAGACTCCTTAACAGCTGTCCTACCTCATACTGTAATTTTGCACATTAAGCTCCTTTGCACATTCCCTCATCTACCTCATACTGTAATTTTTGCACTTTAAGCTCTTTTGCACATTTCCTTCATTTTGCAAATGCACTGTTAATATTTATCTACATCTGCACATTACACTTAAGTTTTTAATTTATTTTATATAAAAACTCTAATCTCGGCATTTGTGTGAACAGCAAAGAATTTCATTGCACAGAGAAATGTGATTTCTACTGTACGTATGACAATAAACATTTTGAATCTTGAATCTTTGAAGTGTTATAATTAATCGACTATGCTCCCCACAAGATAAAAAATGTGTTTTTTGTCAAATGATTCCTTTAACATATAATAGTTATTGTCAAATAAATAATTTAAACCAGCATTATTATAACACAGTTGTGCTACTATTATTACTAACAACCTTTCTAATGACCTTCCAAATTATCTCTCCAGTGCTGAAAGGCCTCCACATCTCCATAAGTAATAAATGAATAAATTCCTCCACACTAATTGTGGTCCCTAGAGACCTGTTGTTCAGACTAGGTTGGAGGTCAAAGGAGAAAACCTTCACATTACAGGAATGATTATGCTTTTATTAGCCCCAATAATGTGCACTAATCACAAGTAGCCAATTACTTTTAATTATAACAAGAACATTGTCAATTACCACGATTACAAACATACAATTACCTCATTTCTTCTGTCTTAACAAGGTTAAGACGGTAAATCTTTACCTGCCACCTGTTCCGTCACATGTATGCCATTTCTGAGGTGAAAAATAAACTGCTGCTCTGTCAGTTAGATCACTTACATTGTGAGGTCTTCGTAGCTTGTGCTTTTTAACATTAAAACTGCTGATGTTCAAAATGACAAACACTACAGTACCAACTGACTGCCTGATCGCACAAACTGTACAGTGCGAAGCAGGACAAACAAAAAATAGTTAAGAGCAGGACATGTGAAAAATGTGTGATATAAAATCAAATTGTACTCAAAATATAGTTACGTCCAAAGTTAGCTTCATTGTTTGTTTTTTTAATGGAGCTTAATCTTGCTCCTTATATTGGACATTGGTTTCAAGCTGGAAAATCAACCATGATGAATCTGGTCATCACGGATAGTTTTGACTACGATTAGCTATGAGACTAATTGATAACAAGTAACAAATACTTACTCAGAATCAATAAGCCTAAATGGTCATCCTCTTTCCTCAAACTGCACCAGGTTCAGTAATGTTAAATAGTCTTTTGTGGTTTCTGACACTGTGTGACACACTAATTTCTACAAAATCATTTCTAAAAAAATCTGTCCCATGGCTAAAAACATTAGCAACCATCTTGAGATTAGGTCTTGTTCATTATTTGGTCCATTTGTTAGAGATAACAGTATGCAAATTTGAATGCGAATTTCCCACTTGTGGGACTACTAAAGGTTTATCTTATTTTATCTTATCTTATGTCATACAGCATCAGAAACCACATCAATTTGGATTCATTAAGATTTAGATGGTTTCGGAGGCAGGAGTGTGATGATTTAGGCGAAGGAGAAGCTGAATGAAATGAAAGAGCGTTTACAAAGGATCTTTTAAGGCAAAGGATACAGAAAAATCTCTCTGGCATCAGCACATCATAGTTCCAGAACATGTACAAGGAATATGTTCAAACATTTGTAATATTACTGAAACATACACATCAAATAATACAATAATAACAAACATATTAAAGGAATGTTTCATCGAAAAATCTAAAGTGTACAATTTTCCACTTACCCCAAATGTATCCAATGAACCAAGGCATGGTGTGCAAACAGCAAAAATACAAATTTTACTGACAAATACCAGAAATCAGTCTCCTCAATGGTTTCTGTAAATACAGACTCAAAATTTCCTTCCAGCCCTTCATGAAGGAGGTACAAACCCGTGGATGTGATTTGGGACTCAGTTTCACTTACTGCAAGGTATAAAATGAACGGAAATTCACTATCTGGCCAGAAGACTCTTTGGACCCTGAAATATGTATTGGCTGATCAACTATGTTTAGGATAAGTTGAAAATATTGTTTTGGGTTTTTTTTTGCCAAACCATTCCTTCAAACACAGCTCCGACAAAAACTGATCAGCTTTTCATAAATGTACAGTTTAGAATATACATAGAAAATGGCATGCAGACTATATACACAAATATACAAAAAATACACATATTTTCACATTGGTTCAAGACCTTATAGTAAAGGGTCAAAAAATATGGCCAGTAACATAGAATAAATGATATATTCAAATGGTAACAAGGTAGTGTTTTACAAACAATTTATCACTGTACATACTGTTCTGTACAATATTCTTTCTTTGTATAGAAACAATCATATGCATTGAGATAAATCCCATCCCAAAAGTTAATTTCCCATTTTCTGTTCCTCAACACAAAACTTTGCCATTTGTTTAAAGATTAAAGAGAGCATTTACCATCTCCTCACAAATTTAAAAGGAATAAATATTACCTCGTTAAAAGGGCCTCTAAAGAATCTAGAGGCAAAATTACCATCACAACTCCTGTCCTACACCCATGGCCCACACGGATAGCCAAAAACACAGTGCCAGTTAAATTTATCATCCCTCGAGTGTGAAACGAGGCACGTTCATCTCGCTCAGTCTAGACTGTCTGACTTTCTTACAAAGCTGTTTTGGAGTGTAAAAAACAAGTATGGTGCTAGTCATTTTACTTGATTTTAATTCTGATGAAGTATTCAATCAACTGTTACAGAGAAAGCTATCCTGAAGAAGCAAATAAGCGACTAACAGGTTAATCTTAACCTAACCTTACTGAGTAGCACACTAAATAAATTTTCCCTTTGTTCTTTTACTATATATTTTAGTTAACAAGCATAACAAGCATATAGTATGGTCAAAAGTATTGGGATACATAGATGTTAATACTAAAAAACAGCATCCCTCACCTTGGAAGGCTTTCCACAGGATTTTGGAATGTTTCCGTGGGAATTTGTGCTCATTCATTCTGTACAGCATTTATGAGGTCAGACACTGAGGTTGGACGAGAAGGTCTGGCTCACAATCTCTGTTCCAGTTCACCCCAAAGGTGTTGGGTGGGTTTGAGGTCAGGGCTCAGTTCTTCCACACCCAACTTTTCCAATCATGTCTTTACAGACCTTGCTTTGTACACTGGGACACAGTCATGCTGGAATAGAAAAGGTTCTTCCCCAAACTGTGTCCACAAAGTTAGAAGCATGGCGTCATCCAAAATGTCTTGGTCTGCTGAAGCATTAAGATTGCCCTTTACTGGAAGTAAGGGGCCTAGCCCAAATCCTGAAAAACAGGTGTGTCCCAATACTTTTTTCCATATAGTGCATCTTCATTACACATAAAGCAGTTGCAAGTGCCTGTGTTCTGGCTAAAGTAGCTTTATGCTAACAATCAAGTCAAGCTAATGGGTTAGCTTGGGTAAGTTAGCCAATAATCCAGTTGAAATCAGCAACGTGACTGCTTTCTGAAATGTAAGGTAACTCTCAAAACCTACAAATAGTTTTTGGAAAGCAACTTAATCACTCTTACTTGAGCAAGTGTAGTTCTTTCTTAATTACATATTTAAGTTAGTTGGCACTTTAGTTGTACTTTTAGCTGTATAAATAAACTTTCCTTTTTTTGAGGAGCTGTCAGTACTCCCTCCATCCTGCTGCAAACACAGACCACTTCCAAAATTCACTGTAACCATTACACATTTTGCCAAAAATTGGATTAGTGTAATTTTTCAGCATTAGTGGTGTTATTTCAATCTATTTCGCCCCTGCATGGAAGGATCTTTTATTTCTGGACATCAGTTAGCGGAAACTCAACCTGGAAGTAGTTCAAATAGCCATTGGAAGTGTGTGTGTTTATGGGAAAGCAAATTACATTAGAAATGGGATGCGTGATGTTCTTTGATCAGCACAGGAGTGTCAAACAATGCAACAATATGAACATAGTGCTGCCATAATATCTAATACTATAACACACACCTATAATGATTTATAATGTTTTATTTAAACCTAATAGTAATTTTGCCTTAATATCATTTGTTTATTCCTGTAGCATCACCATAGATCTTTTACGAGTGACCTTTTCATGAACACCTCACCTGCTTTTATTCTGAATGAAGTATACTTGGTTATCACAGTCTGTCTCTTCATTTTTGCATTGAGAATAAAAGCGCAAATGAGTTAAGAGACTAAATGAGCTAACAAGTAATGGAATAAAACCCCTTAAACAAGTGTGTTTGAGTTTACTTAGCAATGACACATTTTGCGGCAAGTGATTATGTAGGCATGCAGGTGGTATAGCGCCAATTAGAGGGGTATATTAGCTACACTGGACTGAGTTCCAGTACAAAACTAACTAAGGAAACATTTGAGAGCAAAGGTGTCTTGGCTGACTGACTACACCAGAGGTAAAGGGAAAGACGAGCACAAGCCAAAATGGAAATTGGAGAGAAAAGTCTGTTGTGTTTGTCCTTCCAGCTTTGCTTTAGATCGGCTTTAGATCATTCCTAGTTATTACTTTGGGGAGGCTCTTGGGATTTCTTTTCCTCTGCATTTTTATTATAAGAATCTGAAACTTTTTTCTTGTGCCCTGTGCCTGACTTTTTTTGTCAAGTTTGTGTGAAGGTGTGGGTTTTTCTTTTGCATTGCTAGCATTTCAGTAAGGAAAGAATTTAAAGTGATAGTCTCCAATCAGAAATGCTGTGAAACAAGAATGATTAAATCCATGTTGCATAACTCTGGGCTTTGGTCATGTTACAGAAGTGAATCCAGCTTAAATCAGATTTTTGCCTAATTGTGACATTAATCTGACCTTTTTCAATCAGTCTTCAAACACTTAAACCACTCTTCTGATTTTAATGAGAATGGTTTGAACAGAATACATGCGTCTCCTTTTTTTTTTTTACGTATGACTGTCGGTGTCATGAGTCATTGGGAATGGACATAACAGCAGTTCCTTGGTACTGAGAAATAGGCTTATAATGTTAATGTAGACTAAAGGCCATATTTTCCTACTACTGCATTAAGTAACCTAATATGAAACCTAAGAAATCAGTGGTAGGTAACGTGGCATGAAATTTTAAGCAAGGCTACCTGAGTTACTATTTCTAGTCTCTTTTCACCTCGTATCTTTTGGCAGAATTTGTAAAAGTGCTTGGCTGATACTAAACATGGTACATTTATTAATGCTTAAGTTTATTAAAGTCATATAAGTAGAGTGAAAAATTAACTTGATGTTTGTCAGAGCTCTCATTGCTATGCTTCCTATGTTGTCTAGCTGCACTTTGTACTATTTTGCTATGCAATGCTGTGTGCCCGGTGTATATTACTCATTTCAACACATAGTGTAAAAAAAACATAAAACAGAGGATAGTCTCTTGAATGGGTGATTCACCAAAGCCAATTATGCAGATACTAACTAATAAAGTTAGTATTTGTTGTATGTAACTTATTTCATGGTCAAGTTTTATGGAAGGCAAGCACAACCGTAAATACTTGCATGACCGTTTTAGCAGGCCCGCCAAAGCTTCTCCAGACAGTATCGATTGCTAGTTGAAGTGTCTGATGCAGACCCCAGTGTCTGACACAGAATCCATTGTGGGTCCAGCCAGAGGTCAAAGAGCACTTGCAGGCCATCTCAGAGGACCCAGGTGAGCTGTCAGGAGGATGGTACAGCGTAAGAATCAAAAGTTCCGCTCATGATGGAAGTCAGTGTCAACGACAGCTCACACAGAGCAAAAGAAAAAAATTACCAGAAGGTAGAGGGACTCCAGCCATCATGAAAGGTTGGAGTTGGTGTAATTCTACTCTGAACATCAAAATAAAAGAATTTCAGAGGTTGAATAAAGCACATGCAGGTCAGAAACAGCCTGTGAATTTTACAGTAAACTGTCCTTCTCCAGTTGCAAAACTATATAAAAGTCGAAAAAGGCTTTCAACCTTCTACTAGAAACTCTAGTGGATTAAAGTGGATTAAAAAGCAGTGAATTCTCAAGTGTGCCGCTGGAGCAAGCTGTTGCAAATGTCACCGTAGCACTTTCTTTTCTTTTTCTTCACAAAGAATTTTACCGAAGTACACGAGCAGTTTACACGAGCAGTCACATAGTAATTGTACATTCACAGTAATTGTAGATTCCTTGTCTTGGATGTGTAGTTGTCCCATCAGCAAACGCTTGTGCTTTTATGCATCTCTGTTCATCTGGTGATGAAAGACAGAAGCAAATTACCACTGTTTGACCCAACAAATAAAACAAGGCTCCTCACTCTAATTCAGTTCAAAGTCTAACCGGTTGCTATGTGGCTGTAGTTTCTGCATCTAGAGCACTTGGAAAGGTCGAAATGTCCAAAGCGTACTTGTCCAGTGGTTTAAATAAACTAAAACACTAAAAAATATAAATAAATAAATAAAACAAGGCCCTGCAGTGTCCCTGATGCAAAGTACCACACTCCCATAGTGTTTTTTTGCCTTACTTTACTAGCTAGCCTATCATAGCTACAAATTTTACACAGCAAAATTTCTGTGTACTGTATCATTAAATCAGTAACAAGATTTAGTTATTCTACACTAGATTTAGTACATAACTGATTGTGTTAGGCTGAATGTTTTAATTCCCATCCATCCTCGGTTTATTGGCAATTTTAGATAAGCTGATGTGGCATGCCCCCAAAATATACATGAATTACACCTTTAAAGTGAAGTGAAAGTGACCATTCTATCATATGTGAACACACCACAGCACACAGTGTGAACAGTGCGAAGTTTTTCCTCTGCATTTAACCCATTCACCAAGTGAAGCAGTGGGCAGCCAGGAACACAGCCCCCGGGAGCAGTGTGTGTGGGGACAGTACCTTGCTCAAGGGTACCTCAGTGGTGCCAATAGCAGTCTTGGGATTCAAACCCACAACGTCATGATCGCAAGGCGAAAGTCCTAACCACTAGGCAACCAGCTTTAGAATTCAGTCCTTATAAGCCAGAGTCACTCAAGTGGTCACTTGACAGCTACCCAGCAACGCAGATTCACCTGAAGTGTATTTGATGTTTTGGAGGCATTGTACATCAGCTCTGCTGCAAGTTACAATTACCTACAAAAGCCATATCTGAGACTCTACATAATTAAAGGGCCCATATCGTGAAAAAACAAATTTTCCTCAATTTTTGGAAATATATTGTCATATAGTACATAAATTTTTCCCATACTGTCTTTAAAGTCCATACTGTTTATATTGAGACAAAATTTCAAGACAAAACAAACTAAGCAAAAACAGTCAACAAAACGTCACAAAAATCTATGAATTAACGTAATCAGCCTACAACAGTTTAGCATCACCCATGAGGCACAAACAATCACAATAGAGCTCATTTACATACATCAGTTTAAAAAGCCCAATAACAAAAAGCAGTCTGATTAATTCTAAGAGATAAAGAGTGGTTGAAAATGGTGATGTAAAAAAGTATTACTGTTTTTGGTGCATAAAACCACCTAAACTGCAAAAATGGATCTCAGGGAATAAAAATAAAACGTAAAAAAAATATACATTATGGGCCCTTAAAGTTTATATGTCTCTTTGTAGAAGTATGCATCCGCTTTCACAAGCAAGACGCACATTGTCAGCTAACTGCCACTATTGGCTCCACTGAGAGGATATCAGTCTTCCCTGATTGGCCGAGAGAAGTGGACCGGAGAGCATGGCTTTCTTTGTGATTGGACTGATGTGAGGACGCTTGGCTTTCAGGCCAGGCCACTCGGTGTACCACATCCCGGGGGGGCACCAATGGATGTTGGTTGTCACCTTGGCTACTGATGCCCCTCCTTTGGCCCTGCCCATTTCTACACATGCTCAGTAGGTAGGTGAGCTCAGCCCTGAAGCCCTGGTTGAGCCAGCAGTAGATGAAGGGGTTGTAGCAGGTGGAGCTCATGGCCAGCCAGTGGAAGGTGAAGTAGATGGCATTGTTGGAGTGGATTGCCTGGCTGGACAGCAGGACCACGTAGCAGTTTAGTGGGAACCAACACACTGCAAACACGGCCACCACCAGCACCAGCATCTTTATGGTCCGCTTCCTCTTTCTGCGCTGCAAGAAGTATTGTTCGCTCGTCACATCGCCGATGGCATTTCTGCGCCACAGCCGACGTGCCACAGCCCAGTACGCTGCTGTGATTATGAGGAGCGGCAGAACATAAAGGAGGATGAAGGTCACCAAGTCCAGATACTGCCGGTACAGCTCGGATGGCTCTGGAAAGTCCGGCACACAAAGGGATCGGACAATATCCTTACTGGGAGAGAGAGAGAGAGAGAGAGAGAGAAAAGAGAGGAATGAAGAGAGCAAAAAGAGGGAGAACAGGGGAAAACAAAAGAAAAGAGAGAAAGACAATGATGGGAGAAGGAAAGAAAGAGTGAAAGGTTCAGAAAATAACAGGAAAGGGAAAAGCGTTTGAGAGAAAAAATAAAGACAGTGGTGGGAGAAGGGAAGAAAGAGGAAGGAAAAAGAAGAACAAGAGAGCAAGGAAAGAGGGAGAGGAAGGACAGAGAGAGACGGAATTAGGGATAGGAGGAGAGAATAGTATAGAAGAGAGGAAAAGAAAGAGAAGATGAGAGAAGGGAGAGGGAAGAAGAGAATGAGTTCAAGTTTAAGCACTACTGGATCTGGATTAGTTTTATCTTAAGCGGTTCTATAACAAGATGGTTATTTTAGTCCAGTACAAATCTGGGGTATTTGGAAGAGAACACTGACTGTCACACAATCAAGCACCATGCTGAGAGATGGGGGAGAGAGAGGTACTGTATACCCTAACACTCAGAGAGCTTAGCCAGTTGTGCACTTTTGGACTCCCAGCAATGAATGGCTTTGACAAACTGATGATGTACATTCACACTAGCAGGTGACAGAGCGAGGGGGGAGCAGTAATCTAAACCAATTCCTCAGAACAAACAAACATGAGGTCCCCTTCCTCTACTCCCGAACCTTTTTTGTTCCTGACAGTATTTCATTCCTGTTTGCAAATAGCATCATGCAAGAAATGAAGAGAAACTTTAATGAGCGTGTAAACATACAACCTACATTTATATTTGTCACGTATGAAAAACGGACACTTTACTTACTTACTATAATTTAAGTGAAATGGCAAAAAGCACTTTTTTTTTTTTTTTTTACATTATTTGGTCAGAAACTGTCCAGTTTCCACACCCACATGCCAGAACAAGAGCAGTCTTCAGTGTTTCCCACAGATTGATTTGTTTGTGGCAGCCAGCCACAATTCATATCAACCTTCACAATATCAGCACTGACCATCTCAGTCCCAACATGTCCTCCCCCCCGGATAGGTCGGCTAGGTTAACACCCTGTACATGGATCTTACATGATCCCATTTTGTCGCTCAAAGCGCCCCCGGTCAAGAACTGTTATGATACAGCATACAGTACAACCAGGTTGGCGAGGTTAACACATTGTCATAATGGCAAGTCACTGTCAACTGCGCACAACCCACCCTCCCCTCTCCTCCCTGGACAGCAGCCACCACAAATAGAATCTCATTACTTTGGAAATGCTGAGTCTTGAACACAGCAAAGAAACTGCTAGTGTCAACATACATACAGACAGTCACACCATTTAGGAGTGCCCAAAGCCTACTATTGCTACTTAAAATATCTATATGGATCACTGCATCATGTACATACAACACATTTTTAAATCCAGACCTTGAATCTAGTTTCCTAGACTTTGTAATTACAGGTGAAAATGAGACTATGAGGCCAGTCAGCAACATCAACACTTCAGTCGACTTCCACTTATAACGAAATCGAGCAATGGGAATGAAACTGAAGGTTGGTATTTGAAGACCTTTGTTCTGTAATGTTTGTATGATCCAACTGGCCATTCTGACAGACTGCACTACACTGCGAGAAGGGTAAGAGATGACTGGCCTCTTTCATATTAAAATCACTTGATAAAGATCAATAATGTTTGTACAATCCACATCGTCATCCTGACAGATTGCAAGTGCAAGGGGCGATGTGGCTTTTGTTGTTTTATTGCTTCATAAAAAATGTTTAGTGTACATACAGAACTTTGATAGAACTTTTGAAAAACCTTGAGAATAACAAAAGGCAGCAGAAATAATTGAAAACTTCAACAGGTTTAATTGATAAAAGACATATCTGTTGCTCATATATAGTTACAGTCCTACATTTAACCCAGGATATCTGTGAGAATTTGGGTAAATCACTCATTTTTGTTCAATTTAAAATCATCAAATGTTTTGATCCCCCACCACACACACACTCCCCCATCACACACGCATGACTTCTCTGCTGAAATGTTAATAGAGCAATTCTTGGTTGTACTTTGTGACTTTTTGAACAAACTGGCAGATAGATCTGGGAATACACGTTTGCATGCATACACAACCACGTTTCCATTCACACACCTGAACAGGTGGTGTACCTGTACACGAAGGTGAACAGCTTCTGGAAGATGGCGTGCGGCAGCGAGAAACAGGTGGCCATCAGCCAGATAAAGATGATACACACCACGCCCTGGCCTGTGCACATCCGTGGCTTCAAGGGATAGAGGATGACCTATACACACAATGGTCAGTAGTAGAGACACATACACATATTTATAAGTGTCTGTTATAATTACAGTATGTTTACTTTTGTGTTTTTAGAACTATCGTTGGCAAGTTAGCTTCGTAACTGCACCAAAAATCCAGTTCAACCAATAGGAAATGCTGAATCCTGAGTTTCCTGTTTAAAAACTCTGCTATTGAGGTGGACTATGTTGGGTTAGCTAATCAAAACCAAACTAGGCAGGTTTGAAATGACAAATTCAAATTTTCTACCATTTCAATGTTAGCTTGATTGTGCAACAATTACAACCAATCTATACTTCCAGAATGATTTTTCACAAGCATACAAAATAAATAGAATTTGAAATGAATAATGCAGAGTTATAGCAATCTGACAAAAATAATCAACAATTTCTCATTCTACTCAAACCTCGCAGCAATTGAAATAATGCATTTGTTGCTGGAGCATTTTCTCTTTTACATCGCGGTCTATACTAGGGGTTGCACAACTAATAATTTTACTAGTAAACTAGTCATTATTACCAAATTAAAATGTAGTTGACTAGCCACCATTATTGTATCATAAAAGTAATCAATAGTCATTACCATATAAAAAATCAGCCGAATATTCATCATTACCATACAAAAATGTATTGAATTAGTCATCACTACAGTATTAAAACATCAAATGCAAGTCTTCGATTTGAAGGTTGCCTCTCACAAATGTCTCTACCGCTCATGCACACTATCTTGACATCAAAATTTATTCCTGACTTATGTTTGAAGCAAGACATCCTTGTGTATTTGCCGACTGGGCATTACACCAACAGTGATTTTAATGACACTGCATTCAGATACATAGACTTTCATATGGCGCTGGTCCTCCTTTGCAGCTGCTATAATGCTTCCGTCCCACATGCTCTGGACTCTGAGGGAACCTTGTTTTTCTATAACAAACAAGATGAAACATGAATGTCCTGCAGTGGCAAATAGCTTTAGATTTATATTTGCTTTGATTAAAGATTTACAGATTACAGCTGTATTTTACAGAACTGTGTGAAAGGGAACACTGCTGTTAAAAAGCTCCTTATTTGTTTATAAACCAAATGTGTTTGTAAACCAAATGTTATTGCACTTTTGTTCATATAGCAGAATACACTACGCAGCTCTAGGTCTCAGCTGGTTTACAGGGATCAGGACAAAAGTATAGGGAGGCCTGACCATTACACCAACAGGGAGTTTAATGACACTGCATTTAGATACATAGACTTTATTATGGAGCTGGTCCTCCTTTACAGCTGCTATAAAGGAACACTGCTGTTAAAAAGCTAATTTGTTTAAAACCTTTGCAAAACAAATGTTCTTGTTCATCTAGCGGTCGTCAGGATCTCATTATGACAATTTTAATTGGTCCTTATAAACTCTTTAATGGCATTCTGAAACAGCATGGTCTCACACGCTCATTCCCAAACACACACACCACTAGCCTCGGCTTTTTCCCATAATGCGCTACTCCCCGTCACAGGATTATGGGTACTGGAGTTTTTAGTCATATCTGTCGTCACAGCAGTACTTTAAAAATAAAAGTGCGCCATACACTACTTTGGAACTAATTATTTAATTTTGCGTATAACAATGTGATTCATCACGATTA
>JBBJLS010000041.1:24753917-24768674 GCA_037577275.1 Bryconaethiops microstoma | reverse complement strand
AAATCCATCCAATATTTCATTCATTCATAGTTCAAATGAAAACTGATATGAACAATTAATGAATCAAATGAATCTGTTATCCTGAACCTGTGGCAGTAAGGAGGAAGTGTGCAGATTATTTTTTTTTAATGCCCCAAAAAAGAGTCCCGACATTGTTACAAGTCAAATAACATTTTATTGGAACTAAATAGAACTCTTTTTACTAGAAGTCTGGTACTGTGAGCAGAAATTAGACCTTATTTGGGGGTTACATAACAAAGTGTTGTCACACACATGCAGTGCGATGGCACCAGAGACAGAAAGATTTTCATGCAGTTGAATAGTAAGCAACTACAAGTGTAAATGAAAACCCATTTGAGCATTTCCAAAGTAACCACATCAGAAAAATCGCAGCTGGCTTTGAAAGTTTAGGCTTCACACACAGAGCACCCCTGCAATCGCTTTGTCTCTTTGTAGCCAAACATGCTCAAATAGATCAGCGAAAGGTCACTTGATTGTGGGAAGAAATGTTCAAGTCTGTACTATTCCTCAGCTGTCTAAAAGCAAAACCTGCAGTACAACTAGGTTTAGGCATCTGAGAAAATATGCAAACCATTTATTTGTTTGGCAACAATTATGAAAAAAAAAACATTTTGAGAAATTGCATACCATTTATCTAACTGAAATGAGGTGTGTTGTTATTTTAGGAAACGAATGGTACCCCTAAATAATCGTTTAAGAAAAATGTAGGGAAAACATCTTCATTTAAATATTTATGGAATATTGACCATACAGGAACTGACCATTTCCCATCTCCCTGGATTATAAATATTACAAATATTAATGGAACAGTTCAAAATTGGCCAGGGAGAGGATGGAAGTTACAGAGGTGGTGGGTAAGAAAGGCAAAGAGGAACCCAAAGATTACAGGTTTAGAAAAGCACGGTTCAGATGAATTTTCAAATGTCAATCCACTGTCAAAACCACCTGCACAAATTCTAGGAAAGAAGCCTTTTCTAAGAAGCTGCAAAATGCAGCACCTGACTTTTGCAAAATAGAAGTACAACTGGAATTGTGTGATGTGGTCAGACAGGACAATATTCACACGATCACACTATCATCATGTTTGTTGAAGAAAACAAAAGTGCCTGATACCCACTGTCAAATATAGTGGTGGTTTCACTGATGCTTTGGAGTAGTTTTGCTGCTCACGTGAAGGTGAAGGGTGTAATAAACTTCGTTTATTACGAAGTTTATTACACAAGGATGAACGTTTAGTCACAAGGATGAACCCTGGCTGTAGGTAGACTTTTTGGCAAGGCAAGGATCCCAAACACACTTCAATATCCACACAGAAAGGGGCGTGGGAACACAAAATCAAGGTTCGAGCCATCTCCGATGAGGTGGTGGCCTAGTGGTAGGATACTTGCCTCTGGACCAAGAGGTCGTGGGTTCAAATCCTACCTCCAGTACACCACCACTGGGTTCCTGAGCAAGCCCCTTAACCCCAAGTTGCTCCAGGGAGACTGTCCCCTGTAGGAATGGAAGTCGCTTTGGATAAAAGCGTCTGCTAAATGCTGTAAATGTAAATTTGCCATATTTGTCCCCCTTTTAGGATTTGCATTTGTTGGGGGATAGTGCTGATAGGTGAAGTGAAGTAAAAGGCGGTATGGAAGAGTTTTATCTGATCTTCTGATCTTTCAAATAGTGGATAGGATAGAATGATCATTGACAAAACGATGTAGGCACATGTCCCCAGCATTTCCAGTGTAAAAGTCTTCCATTTATGCATGTATGTAGGTACAGTACTATAGGCAGCTACAAAATAATTGTTTAAAGCTATTTATTTCAGCAGTATGTGCCTTTCCTTTTGTCTATCAAAACACTATATATAATAATCTTGCATCGCCAGTCCCTGTACACCAGCTTCCAGCTGTGTGAACACCTCATCATTTCATGAATAAATGGACTAAAAGCAACAGAAAAAAAAAATTGGGGCTCAGTAATTTCTCACACCACAGACACATTCACTGCTATTGGCACTACTGGCCAAACAATTGCTTCTGAGTGATTTCAGCACAGCAGGGATGGAAAGTTTTCCAATTACTTTCTATTTTTCAAATACAAAAACAGAATCACTAAAGTCTCATCTTCTGGGATGCCATTATAAATGATAACAACAAAACACATAATAACAAATACATAGATGAGTCCACAGTGAATCAATGGCCTCTTTTAACATGACAAATGTCCACATTTGACACTTTTGAACTGCATGCCTAGTGTGTTAAATCGTCCTGATACATTTATTGATTGATTTTGTTTTGAAAGAGGATCACTAAAATGCAGGCATAGTCCAGTATTGAGGGGTAAAGACACGATTTATTAGACACAAAGGTCAAGCGAACACACACACATTTCCTCCCGCCATTGTTACACTGTAAATGACTTGAAACACCTCAACATACATTTTAAAATCTATACCATATTTGTGCATGTATGAGATATTTCATTATGATTTTCTGACAGCAAAAAGAAGATCAGGTGCAAACTTGATTATACCTGCGTATGTAAGCTGAATAAATATCAACAGTGTTGAAACACTTTTGCTATTTCTCTGTGAACTTTTTATCGTTTCCAATGTGGTGGAGTGTTCAAAGTGCAGGTTTACCTGTCGTCTGTCCAGTGCGATAGCAGTCAGGGTCAGAGTGGATACGTGAAGAGAGCAGTACTGCACAAAGCGGCTAATGTGGCACATTCCTCTGCCAAACACCCACGTACTGTTAACGAAACGCACCTACGGAGCAACACACACACACACACACACACACACACACCCACACCCACACACACATAAGCTCCTGTCTGTATGATGGTTCCAAGCTTCTGTATGGGCATGTAAAAGTGATCCAAGCCTAACTCAAACCTCTTCATCCTCTTTTGCTTTACATCTCAATGTCCTTAACATCTCCATATTAATGAAGGAACACTGATTTCTGAATTCACTCATTTAAGCACCACATAGAAGAGAAGATGAACATGACATAAGCCTCCAACTGTAACTCTGAGAATGAATGACAAACCCATGAGCTCTCCTGCACTGAGAAACCTGCTGAGTTCTTTGATGTAGAAGAGGGTCTGTATAAGAAAACGACGCGGCCCTACACTATAGATCATGCAGCAAAGACTTGGACGACACACAATAAAGGGTTAAGCCATCAGTGAGACAAAATTAAGATCAAAGTGAGACAACCTGAGGAGCCAGATTTCAAAAACAGGAGAAAATTCTGAAGTCTTGCACCAATTTCAAGCTGAACCTCTCTGGGTTTTCACCATCCTGAGGGGATCTAGTCAACAGCAGGTCTGTCATTTAAAACTGCATTACTAATCGAGTTATTTTCATGAAAATTTCAAAACTTCAACAAGTGGTGACATGACAAACATCATTCAGAGCGGGTTTGTTGTGAAATGGTTCACTGTAGAGAAATTTACCTCTCTAATTTCAGTGCTGGTGAATGGAACCAGTGGTCACGACATCTACATTGCGACACTGTATTTATATTGCAACACTGTAATTGATGTGAACATGAGTGTCTTCTGAGTTTTTATGTGTTTTCATTTTTGATGATGGTAGAATAGTTGAAAATAAAAAAAAGAATAATATAGTTTTTTACTATTTAAAAATGCACCTGACAAAAATACATTCTAAAACATGTTTTAGAACTCAAAATCATCACACAACATCTCAGACAGGCGGCATTTTTATAACCACTTTGTATATTAACTTTCTGAAAGGCAGTGCTTTAAAGGCAACCCTTCAGACGTCTGGTTTCATTCTCAATTCTCTTGACTAATAGATAAACATTTTCTCTCTCTCTCTCTCTCTCTCACACACTCACACACACACATTCACACCACACACACACCATCCTGAGGGGATTTGGTTGACAGCAGGGCAGAAAACTCTATTAAAATCATTACTAATAGAATTTTCTAGTAATTATTTTAATGAAAAGGTAAAGAATACAATGACAAAATCGTTCAGAGAGGGTTTGATGTGAAATGGTTAACGGTAGAGAATTGATTTAATGTGATTTATTTCACAGTGCTAGTGAATGGAACCGGGGGTCACGACATCTACATTGTTACAAGCCACTTCAGTTGATACCCAATCACCTGTGAACCTACATGTTTTCATGCATTTGGTTAATGACGGTAGAATAATGATAAATAAGGCTATTTTACAGTGTACTTGTAAAAATCAAAATCATTATACAACATCTCAGACAGGTGCTGTTTTTATCATCACTTTTTAAATGTAGAAACGTATTATTAATTATTAACTAATTATTACGTTATTATGAACTATATTAACTTTCTTTAAGGGGGCCTTTTAGAGGTAAACCCTTCAGACGTCTGGTTCTATTCACCACCACTGTGACTGTGTGTTTCCAACTAAGTTTCTCTACGTGAGATTTTCTGACACATACACACACACACACACACACACACACACACACACACACAGACTGTCCGTACCAGTGTGAAGGGTGTGTTGAGCAGTGTGATCAGGATGTCCGCTATGGCCAGGTTGACTATGAAGAGACTCGTGGCTGAGTGCATGCGCTTGTTTTTCATCACCACGTGGCACACGAGCGTGTTTCCGAAGAGCGAGATGATGATGATGACGCTGTAGGCCACCACGAGCAGCGCCTTCACCGTGGCGGCGTGCTGGGACTCCGCGCCCTCGCGCTTCCTGCCGCGCGCCAGGGATCGCCAGTCCGCGAGCGCGCTCTCGTCCAGCGCGTACGGGCTCGAGCCGTTCACCTCCAGCAACAAGTCATCCACGTCCACGCTGGTGCTGTTAATGGGATTGCGTGGCGCGCGCGACGTGCCACCGCGCGCCACGCTGGCACTCACGTGCGCCAGGTACGCCAGGTACGCCGCAAGCAGCAGCATCGTCAGGGTCTCAAGCGTCCACCCCGCGCTGCATGGTGCGCGAGACTCTCTCTGCAGAAGCGCGTGCCGCTTTTAAACGCAAAGCGAGCTGCTCTGCTATTGGCCGATCGCTTCCATCGGAGCTCCTATTGGACCGTCAGGTTTTTTTTTATTAACAGCTTTTTTATCTGAGAAGAGCGACTCGACCCAGAGCTTGGTCCGGGTCAGCTTATTAGAAAAATCCGCGGCTGCGGAGAAGGCGGGTCACAAAAGTGGCAAAGCAGAGTTTAGACTAAATTATAGCCCCAATAAATAAACTGAAAAAAGTGATTCTGGCCTCTTGAAAATGTTACACATTTCAGTCTAGCTGATTTAATTTATTTTAATGCAGAATTGTATACTACATACGTTTTTCAATTAATTTGAAAACAAACTGCCTTTCTTTGAAACTACTTCGTTTTATTCTTCTACAGTGTGCATATAAAAAATGTGTACACTGCAATTCCCTTATGTTGTCCGCATGTGCACCTCTGATCTGCGGATAGGAGGACTATCCAATGCCATATGATATCGGTGAGTAAACTGCTTGCAATGTCCTTTATATTCGTCTTAAACACGATTTTATTTATATATTACGAGTGAAAGAATTCATTTAGGTAATTTCGTCAGTGTGTATGATTAGCTAAAACCGTTTAGCAAGCATGGTTCACACATCATTTTTTCTAATTCAGTTTGAATTATGTTGCCGTCTGTGCCCTGAGCTAATAAGGAAAACGATTATTATTTTCAGTGCACTTGTGCCGCCTGGGCAGGTAACCAATTCGGGTGGCGTCCGGTCATTTTTCTGGTCGCAGCAGTACGCTAGCACCTGCGCAGACACTGCACGTTTCTGAAGAGAGGATCGTTAAAATTCGTGGGTTTGTATTTTATATGTTTTACGACGCCATAGCGTTACGAAACCATGACCAAATCCCGAATATCCATAGGCTAATGTTTCACATAGGCGGTTGTCCAGGGCGCAACATTTCTGAGGTAAAAGTATAAGTTTTGTAAAAGTTTTTTCTGTTCCCCATAAGTGAAATGCCTGGCCCACCATAGATACAGGGCAGCCATGTAGTACATTAATCTACAGCATTGAATGCAGGCTTATGAATTGTGGTAAAATTAATGCAACTGTTTTCCTTTTAATTCTTTACACTTAATTCACTCATTAAAGTTTGCCAAAATTGTTTTGAAATAAGTATTTCTGGTGTCATTTTGAAATGCGCTTGTCAGAATTATGTGCATATTCTACAATTACGTCTGTTCTCAACATGCCTAATATTTTTACATGGCTTTCTGTTGCAGTTCTTGTGATGTAAAGCTGATTTTTTTGGTAAGTAAATGTAACAAATATGAACAGTTTTTTTGCAGTCAATAACATAATAATAATCCAGTGCATATGTATGATTGAATCAAATGAAGCAGTACTTTTAACCTTATTGTTTTTACTTTTAAAATTAGCTTATTTTTTTGTCCAACCTATAATTTGGATTGACTCTTGCTTTGTTTAATCAAAGTGAATGCCCTTAAGGTAGAAAAACAATCACTCATTTTTCTATTTCTTTTTGTTGTTTGTCTAGTGAATGTATAAGTGTAAAGATTGTGGTGCTGAAGTATCTCAGCGATCTGAAATTCTTAAACATTACAGACTAAAACAGTCATTTTGGGCGTGGTTCTTGTATTAAGTGTTCTGATTGTGATTGTCCATGCGTATTTAAGTCTTGGAATTCCCTTTTTACACACTTGTCAAGGCATCACACAAATACTCGAAGGGGCTCCGATTTTGTAAAAGGCACAATATGGTGTGTCATAGTTGACATTTTGGCTGCTCATGGAATTTCTGGATTTATTGAGAGTTTTGTAGGTGAATACATTTGGTGGTTTTGTGGTCTGAAACTGTTGCCAAAACATAAGTTTCTGGAGCATTACACCCAAATGATCAGGCTATTTGGTCCACTAGTTGGAATGTGGACTATGAGGTTTGGAGCAAAACACAGTTTTTGAAAGCAGGTCGTCCGCCACACACGCTGCTTTAAAAATGTGCTCTTGTCCTTGGCAGTGAAGCATCAGTTCACGATTGCACATCAGCTGGCATCAGCCACAGCTGAAACATCCAGCTTGACTGTTTCATCTGTTTTAACATTCTCTATTGACATTTTACATCAGGATGTGCAACAGATTCTGCTGCTGAAATACCCCGATGTGACTCATGTTCAGCTCACAAAGAATGCAACAGTTAATGGAGTAAATTACAGAGAAAGTATGATTGTCATTCATGGCTCTGTTGGAGGCCTGCCTGAAATTGCAGAGGTTACCCAGATGGTTGTTGTGGAGGCTAGCCTGAGTTTTATTGTGAAAGAACTGTGTGCATGGTACAAGGAGCATTTTAGGGCATTTGAGCTGTGTCCCACATCACAAGTTTCCCTCATTCAGCATTCTGCCTTGGTGGACAAGTACCCCCTCTCCGATTATAGGATTGGAAGCAGCCGAATGGTGACCCTTAAAAGAGTCATATACATACAAGGTTTGATAATTAATGTTCTTGTGCTGGGCGTTATACTGGTTCATACAAAAAACTGATTTTTGTATGTAATACAATGCATGTCATGTTCAGAACCGTTTGTTGATTTTCCCTGCTTAACAACTAGATTGAAGAACATTGTGGATGATGATGACTATAGACAACCTGATCTCCATTCTGGCCTGCCAACATCTTTGACAGATTTACACAGTACTTTTTGCCAGGCATTTGGAATTGAAAGAGACTTTTGTATTCAGCTCATGGATCCTGACTTCAATAATGAATTCATGTACCTTACATCAGTTGAAGAATTACAGGACAAAAGCACAATCAAGTTGGTGTACACGGTAACACTCTTCCTAACCCCTGTGTGTGATGTGGATGTGAGTACTCCTTCATTGAAGAATGTCTACAACATTTCTACATTATCTGGCACAGCAGTGAGCGGCCAAACATTTTGCTAGTGTTTCCTTGCAGGCATCTCTGTCCTGCTCAGACTCTGATAGTACTGTGATTCTACACCATTCAGACACTGCACTGAGAGGACATCCACGGCCACGTGACTTCCCCATTCCTTGCTTTCCACACAGTGTGGAGGTGCAGCTTCAACGCGGAAATGACAGCTTCAGAGAAGCTGGCGTGCAACTTAAGATTACTCTAGGGTTAAAGTTCAAAATCTTATTGAAGCTAGCAGAGGAGATCTTCAAGTATACAGCATATCCACAAAGTCACCACATAGATGATGTAGCTGGGGCACTCATCAAACAATTTCCCTGTCTGAGGGAACCATCTGCCTCTGGTTATTATGGGTGAATGATTAGCCTGAAATATAAAATGACTAATTACCGTACAAAGATGCAACACATTGGTTTTCCAGAAGTGACTGCAAATGCTTTGAAAAACAAGTCCATTAATGATGGCCTTCCAGCCATAAATGTAAAGAAGCCTAAAAAGGCTGAAGTCAACTTTTTTCCTTCACATGTTGCTAGTGGAACTGACGAATGCCTAGAAAATGTGAGACTGGAGTTGCTGAATAATGTCACACAAAGAAACAGTGCTGCATCTTATAAGACAGAAGATGTCAAAAACATTCTCCTACAGAAGAAAAGAGGTTGTGCAGGAAAATCCACATGCTCGAGAGTTTAAATCCAGGTGGCCTGCACTTTTTTCTGTGGCTGAGGTAAGCACTTCCTTTCTTCTACAGTGAGCTTCCACATCAGTCTCTTTTCATTTTTATTATTATTTTTGGCACATACATTTATAAAGTGGCTATGACAGTGTGAGGGAGCACACCCACTCCACTATCATGCTCTTCATTTATTATTTTCTTTCCAACAAAATTTTAGGCCTATGTGATATATCCCAAAAAACACATCTCAACATCTTTTCAGAAGCAATGTAGTTTAAGACTATATTGTTTCTTCCATAAAAGCGTTCTTGTATTTCATCTTCTCTCCCTGTCTGTAAATGCATTATTCCCTGCCACCGGAGTCACTGGACCTTCATGCGCACAAATAACCTCAGGATTACTGCGATGCCTACCATTAACTTTAGGAAAGCTAATTTAATCAACACGGCAGTACTTTAATCCTTTTGAATCAACTCTAACTCCTTCCAGAAAACATCTCCCCTGCATGGTGAATGTTATCTGACAATTGCCTATTTTTAACTATTTTTGGCAGCTGATACAGAGCAGCATGCTTTGTCTTCTGTTTTGCTTCTTACAGATAAATGCTGAATTCCAGCACATAACAACAGTGAAACTTGAGGCAACCTTCATGGCACAGTTGGACAGCTATTGACCCTAGCTGACATTGGTTTTCCAGAAGAAGGGTGGCATTTCTGGCCAGAAACTAGCCAAACACAGTCTTGCAAGAGGTAAATATGGATACACAATGTTATACAACACTTTTAGATTAAGGTGTGCAGACTGGACAGTCAGGACAGTGTTATCAGGATGGTGTTAGTTCTACAACTAATTACATTTTAATTTCATTTCAAATGTACTGACCAGGCTAATTCACTTTAATAAGACGGTCCATTTACAGTACATTGTAATTTTTTATAAGAGGTTTGAAATTCTTAAATTTTGTAATCGCTGACACATTTAGGAACGTTTTGATGATTGTTATAATTTTACACAGACTCCAAGTGATGTTAAACAGAAAAGGGCAGCAGGCCTCAAAGGATTGTGCATTTACTTTGGTGAGGATGATGGACATCTCATCCGCAAATATAATGTGAGTGTGACACCACAACAGCAGTTTCACTTTGTCATTGTATCCTTGATTCAACTAATAACGCAACCCTTATTTTAAAAAACCATAAATGCACAGTCTCTGTTAAAAAAAGTTATTTCACATAAAAAACTGTACACTAATTATCAATAAAGAAAATGATAAAGATTATGCATTTGTGAGTGCATTTTGGTTTACGATGCATTATGTAATGTTTAGTATATGTGCATTTAAAGTCTAAGTAAAGCTTTGTCTCTTCATGCTCACGGAAGAGTGTGAGAAATAATACAGTTAAGAATACAGTAACATTTATTACAGAAATACATGTGATCTCTTTCTCCTGTTTTCTTTAAATATGCAGGACATCAATGGACAGGACATCCTGGGAGACCTGCAAAAATGTACCATGAGCATATATGCCAAGTGTGATGGCGAAAGTGGAGATTATGATGACATTGGCATGTATGTTGAAGGAGAAGTCCTTTTGGACAAAATTGGATCTGAAGCCCAAGCTTGTGTAATGATGCTGGGAATCATCTATGCACTTAACATGGCTTACCCAAACGAGCAGAAATACATCTATGAATTCTTTCAGAAAGTGAAAGAATTGCAACTTGATGGTGAAAGGATTTCCCCCAATGTCATTGGATTGAAGAACAAGATTTGTTCTGGGTTGTAGAGTGCCCTGTATTATTTGTGGTTTTAGGGGTTGAGAGATCACTTTCTGAAATGACAACTGGATTTTGCCCCTTTGATGGCCATCTTTTATGTTATTTTTTTACTTTGGCAGTCCAAGCTTTTTTATTATGTTCAGTGTTGTATAAGTTCTGTTGATTTCTCAGAATCATATACGTTGTGTGCAGTGTTTTACTGTGATGTGTTTCTTTTTTTTTTTTGGGAGATTGTAATGCCATTCCAATTTTCAACTCTGCTGCTGCTTGAGAGCCACAACTTTTCTCCCCAAAGTCCTGGGATTTGAAGAACAAGATTTGTGCTGGAGGGTAGAATTTTTCAGCTGCACCCTGAACCCTGCATTATTTGTGGTTTTGGGGGTTGAGAGACCACTTTCTGAAATGACAACTGGATGTGAGAACATCTGACCTGAAGCAGAGGATATTGGGACATTGTATTACATAATCACTTGTGTGAGAATATGTATATATATTTTTTTACTAAAAGATGTGAATGGCTTGTTTTGATTTCTGTTGCACCTTTGATGGCCACTTTTTATTCAGGGTTGTGTGAGTTTCTCAGAATCATATGATGTGTACAGTGTTCTATTACACAATCACTTTTGCGAATGAATGAAATGAAAAGTTCCAAAGTAAACTACTAAAAAATGTTTTGTTTACATCATTCCTTTTAGAACAGGAAACACAAGTATTTATAGTACATTCTACTTAAAATATTTGAGCTAAAGTAATGAAAAAATATGAGTACAACTAACTAAAATGAACACTCTCAACGTACAAAAATTGTCTGCATTTAGACATTTATTTCGTGCAACACCTTGTCATTAAAAAATTAAGCATATTCAACAACTCATTTTTTTTCAGTATAACTGACAAAGATTTCATGCAATAGGTTCTGCATTATAAGCTACTTGAATTTCAGGTGCACTTTCTACCTCTCTGCTGTCTTGCTCTGGAAAACACACACACGCACAGCCACACATACACACTCCCACTCCCACACACACACAGACACACACACACACATTCACACATACACATACACACACACTCACTCTCACACACACACTCTCTCTCTCTCTCTCTCTCTCTCACACACACACACCCCCACAAATAAACACACACCCACACTGACACATACACATACACACCCACACACACAGATGGGATCCTGCTGCTGACATAATGGGCTGGGCCATCAAAGTGGAGATAAAAGCCTTCTTTAAGGTCTGTTTTAATTTCTCTGAATTGAAGATGGTGTTGTATAATGAACTGGACCGGACTGGACTGTCCTCTGTCCGGAGCACAAGGTTGCTGATAGACAGAGACAGAACTTCACCAGACTTGAAGACGTTTTTTTCCCCAAACACCACGTATCTCACAGTGTTTAGTGTTTGTAAAGCAGGATGTATATTAAGTTATAAATGTAGAAGCAGTTCTGGCAATGCATATGTACAGTGTGTGAAGTGGGATGTTAAAGTGCATTGTGCCATGTTAATGCAACAATGTAAGCAGAGTAATGTAAACAGTGATGTAAACACATTAATTTGAACACAGTAATGTGAACAGAGTAATATAGCAGCATGTAATGTTGTAATGATAAATAATGAAGACACATGAAAATGTGACAATGAATATGATATGACATATGACAGTGAATATAACCGTAAATAAGATGAATATGATGGACTCAAATGGCCTGAGGATAGAAGCTCCTCTTGAGTCTCTCTGTTTCGGCCAAGATGGTACGGAAGTTGGAACAGTCCTTTCATAAAACTCCAATGAGTGGGTTTCCAACATTCTGGACATGTTTTAATGAGCTCAGAGTCCCTGATGATGCCTTACAGAGTGATAGCATCCCCTGCGCCTAATTTGCCTCCTTCGTCCAGTCGTTTTTCTACCCCAGTTGTTTCAACACCTCTGTCCTGTCATCCATATTATGGCCAGTCACTACGAAACCAAACACCTTAATTTTTAGCTCTTAAAATTATCTCCAGTTTGACCTTTGTCGTGGAAATTCTGCCTCTTATATAGTTCTGAAAGTGGCTAAATCTGGTTCTTCCAGTACCTTCTGCCCCTAGAGCTGTAAACTAGACGAGGCCCAGGCAAGATCAGGTTCTATTATTGAATTGTGGTCTCAATTTGTTTTCTGGTTTAGGGAGTTTTTCCTGACAATAGCTCCCTCAGCGATACCACAGCACTTCATGGTTGAGCTCAAGTGCTGGTCCCGTCCAGCAGTTCTAGCACACCTAAGCTAACTCTTGAAGGGCTTCAGAATGAAGCCTTTTTTTTTTCGCTCAAACGAACCAATACATTTGAACAAAAACCTGGGGAATTTAAGTCATTGCAATACTCTAGAGGACCTGGTTAAAAAGTTTAAAGGTGTGAAAGTTTTTTCCCCCTCTGAGGGCCAGCAGTTGCACTTTAGACGCCCCGTATGTGCAACATGTTCTTGTATTTTGCGTGATGACGTGACTGTGGGCTAAAGCTGTCTACTCAATTCCTACACCAGACCACCTGCTGCAGAGTATGGAAATTTTGTGTCAAAACCATGGGGTTGATCACCAGTCAGCTGTTTACTAAAGAGTGCACCGTCAAAGAAATTCCAGTAGAAAGTGGTTCATAGAGGTAAGGACCTGGATGCAAGCCCAGACCCTGAAATCAGCTTTATCTTTATGTTCTGACTTTTTACATTCTGTGCCCAAAAGTATCTAGACACTCCTTCTAATCAGGACATTCAAGTAATTCATGGTGCACCCATTGCTGACATAGATCCATAGATGAAGTCATCATAATAGAGAAAACATTACAGTAGTGGTGGCATTGAGGGAATGTAGAGGTCTTGCATTGAGAGTGGCGTTTTTGAATGGGAATGTAGAAGAGTTGCTACTTTTTACGCCCTCACTGAGATATTTCTCATTTCTCAATGAGAAATTTCACTTATTTGGTGGAACAGTGGACATAGTAAGACCACCCTTTAAAAGGGTCTACCAACTGGATAAAATGAGCTTGTTAATGTTTATTAATTAGGTCATAAACACCTTAAAAATCATCAGTAAGTGAAACATTTTGTTATCTTACATTGTCTTTATCAGTCAGCATTATAACTCTCAGCTTCATCAAATATGACACAGGTCTTCAATAGATACTTTTTCACTTTCTGGTGCAAGTGGATGTCATCATAGCAGAGAAAACAATACAACAAGTAGTGGTATTTTAAATGGTAATGTAGAGGACTTGCTTCTTATCACACTCTCATTAAGATATTTATCTCATTTTGGAGTAGTGGGTACAATAAGACTACAGTAAGATCACCCTTTTCAAGGGTCTATCAATGGTTTAATACTAAGCTTATTAGTAGTTATTAATTAGGTCATAAACACATCAAAAATCACTGGTAAGTTATGGCATAAATAATAAGGGTAACTGTGAGCTGTGGCTTTTCAAATAATGAGCCTATTTTCATCCGTACTGTGTGTTTTGCAAAGTAATTTTGAACGATTTCTCATTTTGCATTCACTCTATATACACAAAAATGGAGACAAAACATTGTCTTCACACTGACATTTTCTGACTGTCTTCTTCATCAGTCAGCATTAAATCTCTCAGCTTCATTAAATATTTATATCCATCATATACAACAGCTCAAATAACTGTTAACCTTATTATTTATAAGTTACAGTTTCTTACGAATTTATTTGAATGTGTTTATGCCCTTATTATTAACCATTAAAACACATTTTAAATAATTCATAAACCCATAAACTTTCAACAGTTGCATATTATGAAGGCCAACCTTTATCTCGCTTTCATCATGCATTATTTATACATGGCCTTAAGCCACCCCTGTCATGTTTCGGTTATCTAGTGCTGACCCGAGGAGGATGAGTCCAAGATTTAAATCTTGTTTCCTCTCAAGTTTTCTTCCTCCTGCTCTTAGGTCGATTTTTTTTTTGCCACAGTTGCCTGGGGACTTGGAATGAGCTTTCTGTAAAGCTCCTTTGTTACAAGATGTGCTGTGAAAGGGAACTGAACGGATCCTATACGGTGCTGCTGTGGTTTCAGTCAATGCTATTATATCTCAGCAAAGCCTAAACTGCAATTTAAGAATCATTTCATCAGATTACCACTATTTGATGCTTGTTTCTATGGACACATAGAGTGGGGTGATGGAAGTCATTTTCAACCTGAGCCTGCAGCTGGGGAGAACACCACAGCTCTGGAAAACCTCTTGTGTGGTACCAGTGCCGAAGACCCCACATCCCAAGGACCTCAACAGCTACAGGCCGGTGGCTCTGACATCCCACCTGATGAAGACCCTGGAGTGGCTGGTCCTGGCTCAGCTTCG
>JBBJLS010000041.1:24711321-24722511 GCA_037577275.1 Bryconaethiops microstoma | reverse complement strand
GGCCTCTCTCATCTTTTTAAGTGGGAGAACTTGCACAATTGGTGGCTGACTAAATACTTTTTTGCCCCACTGTATTAGTGGTTATTTGCTGGCCCAGTGTTCAGTCGAAAGTAGAACAGTGTACTGCTGAGCATAAATGCCTTTCTCAGCACAGGGCCAGCAGATAGCCTTCTTTTTTTTGCTGTGCCTTCTACTTTTATTGATTTTTATTACTGTTTTGCTGTATTTTTCATCAAGTGTTAATGGAAAGTTCCACTCCCTGAAGTGCCAGTGACAGCATTTAGGCAAAAGAATGCTATTTACAACCATCAGGACTTCACTTAGTGCCAGCAGTTCCCCTCCTCTTTCACTATAAATTTTGTTTGAGCAACAAGTATTAAATATGCATTACTTCAGTGTTTCACAGATATCATTGATGGGTCTGGAATACATCAGTAGCTTCTTTCCAGGATAATGCCTTGGGTGTCATGTTAAATGGATCTCTGCTTTGACACTGAATCCTCTGCAGTATCCGAGCTTCCACTGTGCAGGCAGTATATCTGCTGCTTTAATTAGCCAGCACTGCCCTAACTAATAGCTGGGCTTCTGGAGGTAATTAATGTGTGTAATGGTGGTATCCTCAGAGGACAGATCTGACACAGCCTGACATGCTCTGACCATCCCACACACGCACACACACACACACACACACACACACACGTAAATACACACACCCTGCTCATGTTTAAGCTAATGGTGTAGGGTGATAAGCCTTTCACTCGGACAGTGTGCGAATTAGTAATAAGCCCAGACAGTTACAGTGAATAGTATAATAGACTGTGGGCCACCAGCAGGTCTGAGTATTTATTTTTTTTTCCAAATTACACTTCAGAGAGTCAGAATCAGATTCAGAAAACTTAATTGATCCTGTAATATTAATACTGCTCAGACACACAGAGACACAAAGACAAGCGCAATATAAAATGTAATATAAAGTCAAAACAAAACCCATTGCAAAGTACTAAATACACTACACTAGATGAACAAATTGCTGTAGATTTGGATATAAATACTATAGATAAATAAAATTATGGCTAATAGTTTACTAGTTAACAGAAATAGTGTCTTGGAGTACTTTGTACCGAGTCTGTTATTGCATTTAATAGCCTAAAGTACAGCCTATTTCATCAGCAAAGATCTTTAAACAGGACCGTGGCTATTATTAAATGGTAAAATGTAAAAGTAAATGAATGGTAGCTGATTTAGTTCAGGCATCCACATCATGGTGAGCTCAGGTCATCGTCCTCAGAAGATTACATAATGGTTGTGGTGGGCCTGGCCTGGTGGTGGAGGTAAAACGGCATGCCAGTCCGGGGAGAAGGCGGCCATTGATACTTTCTGAGAGGAGCCAAAACCTCAAAAGAGAAGCTCCTTAAGAACTTGAAGAAGAAATGATGAAAAGAACCAAGACTTGAAAGGAGAAATTCTCTTAAGAGCTTGTAAAAGAAGTATTGAAAAGGAAACAAAACTTTGAAAGAGAAGCTCACTAACAAAATTAAGTTAAAATACTAAGGAGAACCAAGACTCAAAAGGGAAAAACCCCTTAAGAGCTTGAGAAAGAAACACTGAGAGGAACCAGAAACTAAGGGAAAACCATCTACCTTAGGTGCAGCAGATGAATGTAAATGTAAAATGTGTTAATACATAGGTTATATACATACGGTGCTTTCCAACTGGCAAAAGAAAATGTGCCGTACCACAAAAAAAAAAAAAATTCATTACAAATAAAATGACCCATTCTGGAACCATACCCAAGCTGCTCGACGGCGGGGCCGAAAGCGGGCCACAGCCAAGCTGACTGTATCATGGCTTTCTGATAGTGAAAAATGACGACAGATGGACTTGGAAAGGACATTGCTGACAAGTTAGCTGGGTTAAACAATGGAGAGAAAAAACTCAAACGACTATAAAAATGAAAGAGCACAATAACAACAGCAGCTCTGACAGAAAAAACTTTCCCCTGGAAAGTGAGTCAGAGACACCATTACCAGACTGAGATATACTGGATAATAAAAGCGTGCTACAACTTCTGTGCTGTCGCAGTATGGTTTAGTTGCAGCATATTTCCTGTATATTCATGCTAAAGTGCCTATAGATAGGACAAGCTTACAAGAAATATTGAAGACTAGATGGATCTCTCATTCCAGCTCTGCTCTCTGTATGTTATCCTGCTGATTTATCTCTTCTAGTGGAAAATTACTCTACCATCTCTTCCTCTGTTTGTGTGTGTGTGTGTGTGTGTGTGTGTGTGTGTGTGTGTGTGCGTGTGTTTGTGAAAGAAACAGAGGGAGAGATAGAGGAACACTGTTGAATAGTCTGTCTCACAATGTGTGGGTGTTATTACCCTTAATATGTTTTTCACCACACAGACTTTCAGGCTGAAACAGAAAGAGCACCAAAGCTCAATGAAGAATATAGCAGCCAAGCCCAGATCCTATATTTTTCTTGTACTTTACTTTTGAGGTTCACATATAATGTGCAAAGGGCTTTATGTACCAAGCACAGTCATAGAATCATTTTTACTTGATTTTTCCTTTACATGCTCCAATCATTCTCAGGCTTTGTTGGGCATTGCTGTATGCTGAATATGTAGATATTGTTACTTTTTATTACACACAAACACACACACACACACACACACACACACACACATATACATGTGTATATATATATATACTGGGAAGTGAACTATATGTTACATGCTACATCATATGATGGTTCTTACATCATAAAATTGAGAATCATTCTATTATTGTTGTTATTGTTATAATTATTGTTATTATTATTGTTGTTGTTGTTTTTGTTGCTGCTGAGGGTTTTTTTTAATTGTGACGATGCCTAAAAGTATTGTAATATTTTTGCCATATCGTCCACCCCTAGAACTTAGAGCCTAAGTCATTTTTCTCTATTGGAAAAGTACCTGCAACTCTTTAAAAATGCTGTTATCATGCCTGTAGGTAAACACAGATGTACCAGACTTACATTTTTCACTGAAAGTCAGTAGATCATCTGAATTATTGGGACATTAAATCCAAATAAGGTCTAAATACAAATGAGAGTACCTGTGGAACTGTAATGAGGCCATCTTGGCAAAGCTCAGGAAGAAACATAACACTGCACAGATCTGTGTAAGTGTGGCAGATATGGTGAAAATCTAGCATTACATTATTAGAATACATAAAACATGCATTATAATATTATATGTAATATATATATTACATCAGTGGACAAATATACAGAATATACAGAAATTCTCAGGTTTTCTAAACATATTTATCGTCTGTTCTATGTTATTTTGAGCTAAACATACCACAGTAAGTTTAAAAAAAGACTCATTCACAAATAAGCTTGTAGGTACAGTTCTGTTTACTGTCAGTTAATTAGACATTTGATGTTTTTGACATAAAATCATCATTCCAACAACACATCAATGTAATGATGGTACAGAGTACAACAGTTTGTAACAGATCCTCTTTGTTTTCTCTTTAGATTTGATCCAGGCGACGCAGGAGTCCAATGTGAACATCCCGCAGATGGCCGATACGCTGTTTGAGAGGGCAGGAAACGCCAGCTGGATCGTGGTCTTCAAGGCACTGGTCACCACACACCACCTCATGGTTCACGGCAATGAGGTGAGAGATTGCTTTAGCTATACCAGCAGAAAACTGAACATCAGGACGTTGAGAACACCATCAGTTGCGAACAAATCCGCAACAGCAATGCAGGCGAAAACTTGCAGGGAACCTCCACCATGCTTCACTGTTGCCTGCAGGCACTCATCCTTGTAATGTTCTTCAACCCTTCGACGAACAAACTGCCTTCTTCTAGAGCCAAATATTTAACATTTGGTCTCATTAATCCAGAGCCCCTGATGCCATTGTGCTGCATCCCAGTTCTTGTGATTGTGTACATAGATGAGTCATTTGGCTTTGTTCCCACATCTGAGTAATGTTTTTTTTTTTTTGCTGCAAGTCATCCTTTGAGACCACTTCTAACCAGACTTCTCTGGACTGTAGATGGGTGGACCAGGCTCCAAGTGGTTTCTGCCAGTTTAGAGCTGCTTGACATGTTCTGATGCATAGAGAGGCATCATCTTGATGTGTTGTTTCTCTGCTGGACTGACCACTGCATCTTTGACCACCTTGGCTGACCACTGCATCTTTGGTCCTCAGGATTACCTGTTTCTTTGTGCTTCTTCAGAATAGCTTGGTTAGCACCTGTCTGTCCACCTTATGTCTTGTCTTGTGTAAAGGTTTAGCAGTCTCTTCTCACCCATTTTCACTAGCTGATCCACACCCAATTCTATTCCCTTTATACAGGGGTTTCTGATGCAATTAATAATTGCACCTATGTTACTAATTATTACCACCTGTTTTGTTTAGTTGCTCAGTATAGTTGTCTTGTCATACATTGAAGTATAAACCAACAAAAACAGTTTGGAGGGTCTTGAATGTCTTGTCTTAGTTTACTCATTTTTTCTTTTTATTTAACATTGGTGCCATATTTCACTATTTTCATAAGAAATGTTTGGGAATATAAAATATGACATTTGTTATTGTCACACTAATGGAGAGGATAGAAATAATTGTTTTTCAGACAGATGTTTTGTGAAAATGTAAACTGCCTACGATTTTTGCACAGTACTGTAAATTACTGTAAATTACTGTGTATAATTGATCTCAAGTATATTTTGGTCTTCATTTCAGAGATTCATCCAGTTTCTTGCCTCCAGGAACACTCTTTTCAACCTCAGTAACTTTTTAGACAAGACTGGCTCTCATGGTGAGTGGTGTTCAGTTTAGCTTTATAATTCAGACACACTTTACTATATACAATTGACCTGAATGTTATATCTATGGAGCATCACGACAAGTTATGTCCATTGATAGAAGAGTGTCATTACCATTACTGATAGATGTCATGACAGGTGCTACAATATTCAGTGTTATAGCAGTTTGAATCAAACAGATTTGGCTTATAATCCAGTTGTCACAGCTTCTGTTTCCTGTATGTTCCAGGTTATGACATGTCCACCTTTATTAGGCGCTACAGCAGATATCTGAATGAAAAAGCCTTCGCATACAGACAGATGGCTTTCGACTTTGGTAGAGTGAAGAAAGGGTAAGCGGGCCTGAGAACTTTGTCTGGAGAGACAAGTTCATACTACTGGAGCAGCTCATGGGTTTCAGGTGGATGAAACTGCCTTTCTGGTGCCTTACAGAAGAACTTATGATTACTTCTACCAAACTAATAATAATAATAATAATAATAGAGAATATCACTTTTAGGCATTAGACACTTTTAGACAATACTTTTAGGCATTGTCACAATTTACAAAATGGCAAAACAAAAACAGCAACGGCGACAACAACAACCATTAATTATAACATACATAGATATACACACAATAACAACAAGGACATAGTCAACCCTGGCGCATGGTATTAAAACATGTAAGGGTGGATGTAGTCTGGTTTAAACGTTTTAAGCACCCCCCAGTCAAATGATACGCTTTGCTCTTTATTTTATTTTCCAAGTGAAAATAAGTGCACAACCTCTGCAAAGAACACATCTTAATATTTTAATGCACATTTACCTTTTATTTGCTGTATTTAACATATTGGGAAAATAAAATAAATAAAATGTTTTCTAAATAACTAAGTATATAACAACATACATGGAAAGTATGCACTAATAGTCCGTATTTACATTTGCTCTCTATATGTGTAGTTATTTTCAGTATAACATCTAATCTGATCAAGTGCACCCAAACTATGACTGTGTGTACTATGTTTGTGTAGATTTTACTCTCGATGTATAATCATAAATGCCTAAATTACATATCTAAAAGTATTCAGACGCCCCTTTTAATTAGTGAATCTAGTTCATTTAAGATGTACCCGTTGCTGACACAGGAGTGCGACTGTTCAAACAGAGTCACAAAGAAAATAGCAAAATTCAGAATGACAGTAATAAGTCATAAGATAAATGCAAAGGCGAGACTGTTTTTATAGAAGTCTCCATAGCATTTCAACAGAAGAGCACCAGAAATAGAATGCAAGACTTTGAGGGGGGAAAATAGAATACAAGAAAGTAAATCTAGCAGACGTGTCTTTTAAAATTGTTCAGTGGAAAGCTGACAGAAAGGACTCTGCCTGTATTCTGCAGGGCTGATGGTGTGATGAGAACAATGTCTACAGATAAGCTTTTGAAAGGCATGCCCACCCTGCAGAGTCAGATCGACGCCTTGCTGGAGTTTGACGTGAGTCTTTTTTCTTGTCAGCATATTATATTTTATACCTTTTTTCTCCAGATGAGCCTAAATTGGTCAGCTTTTGAGAATAAAACACACGCACACACACACACACATTGGGGCGGCTGGTGGCCTGGCTGTTAAGGATCTGCCCCTGCGAGCAAAAGGCTGTGGGTTTGAATCCCAGGACTGCCAGTGGCATCACTAAGGTACCCTTGAGCAAGGTACTGTCCTCATACACTGCTCCCCAGGTTCCACAATTTTGTGCTGTGCACATTGTTTGCTATGGTGTGTTCTCATATGACACTTTACACTTAGATACATACTATATAACTACAAATGAAAATACGTCAAAACATGTTTCCTTTACAATATTAAAGAATCCGTAACAGTGCACGTCTGACATCCTATTAACTGGTTGTATGGTGATGCAGAGTCAAATTTTGGACTGTCCTTTAACTTTAAATTTACTCGTTAACTGTTTCATCCCATTGACTGTCACATAATAACTTGTTGACTGTTGATCCACATTATAATTCTAGTTATATTAGGTGGATTTTTTAGGTCAGTAGTGATTCATTAAAAATAAAAGTACTCAAATGGTGAACATACTCTAAATTTATTTGTTAGCAAAGTATATTGAGTGTATTTTTAGTAATAATGAGTAACATGCAAATGTCTCAGTATGTGAAAAAAAACCCTCCTTTTCTAGCTCATTTTGTGCATTTTTTTCTAGGTCCATCCAAAAGACCTCATCAATGGGGTGATCAATGCTGCCTTTTTGCTGCTCTTCAAGGATCTGATCAAGTTGTATGCCTGCTACAATGACGGAATCATTAATCTCTTAGGCAAGGGCTTCCCCTCACTCCATTATACCAATGTTAGCTGGAGCAGCAGGTCTTCTGTTACCTGAAATACAAAGAAACAACATAAAATAGTCCTTTTATTTGTGTATTTTCACTACAGAGAAATTTTTCCAGATGAAGAAAGGACAGTGCAGAGACGCTTTGGAAATCTACAAAAGATTCCTGACGCGAATGACCAGAGTTTCAGAGTTCCTCAAAATTGCAGAGGTTACATATAGGAATACTTTACTTGTATTTTTAATATAGATGATTTACTTTAACGTTTAACATGCCTTTATAACAAACAGTTTGCCTTTCTCATAACAGCAAGTTGGCATTGACAAGAATGATATCCCAGAACTTACACAGGTAAGTAGATTATAAAAAAAAGTATTTTCTAATTTTGATGCTTCCATTGCCCATGATGATGATGTTACATATACTTACTAACATAGCATGTAAGTGTTGTGGTGTCTTTTAACGTGGTGTTGCATGTGTAGTCGGGGATAGCCTACAAATCCCAAAAAACCCCTTCGCTTCTTGGGAACGTTGTCTCAGTTTTGGCCAATCACAATAATACATGTATGAAGTTTTAGGGTCTTGTTCTCATTTTTTGGAAGGGAGCGGGGTAGTATGTGACTATGTGATTTACAGGAATACACAACACACCAGGAAACCATTAGAATATGAAAACTACAGTTGTCTTGTTAATTAAAGGTTCAGGGTTATTTTATTGCCATCAGCAGCTGAGTACATGTAAATTGTGTGATGAGACATTTCTCCATAGGCCATGGCGCAACATATAGCAACGTTCAACAAAGAGAAAATTACGACAGACAGTAGAATAAGTAGACAATACAGCAGTGTAACAGTATAGTGTGAACAGGATGTAAACCTTTCAGAGTGACTAGTGTTGCACCGTAAGTATGATATGGCACAGGGGGCAGTTGGCATCATTGGACAAAGTGTAAGGTACGACAGAGACAATACATTAAATAGACAATATAGCTGTGGAACAGTTACCACATTTGGAAGTTGGGGTGGGGGCTTGGGACAGGGCTTCACCATTTCAGTCGAGACTATACCATTTTACAGGGCCATTCTCATGGATCCATCACGTCCTCCATTCAGCCAATCGTGGTGACTGCTCTAATGATTGACAGTTACTATGCACTGTGTTCTTGTTGCAGAGGTGCAGATTGATCACACAGGCTGAGAGTGTGAGTAGAGTGTAGTGCATTCAGCTTTTCGGGAAAGAAAGGGCAAGAGAGAGGAAGAGAGTGAGAGGCAGATAGTGCTAGCAAACAACAAAACTGCACACCAGCTCTCTCTTTCCAAGTGAACGTGGATGCGACTGGAGCGTTACGGGCAGAGAAAGAGCGCTTTGAGGGGAAGATGTGGCCTAGGGCTGCTGCTTTAGGCCCAGAGAATTTCAGAGTAGAGCTTCCACAATCATTCGAACCCTTAAATGCACACCTGTATTGAGCCCTTAGCCTCATTCCCTAAGACAGCGGCTCCCAACCTTTTTTGCGCCACAGACCAGTTCCATGTAAAACAATATATTCACGGACCAGTATAGATACAACTAAAAACAAAGTGCATTTGTTTTTTACTCGTTTTTTGGCTAGCGTGTGGGTTAATGTTTTTACGTACCGTATCAAAATAAAAGATCTTTCAGACTCAGATAATTAGTAAAATATTTTTATTCTGTCTTTCTGTGTACTAAATGTCTCAGTAAATGGCCCAGTACTAAATGTCTCACGGACCGATACCGATCCGTGGCCCTGTGGTTGGGGATCTCTGCCCTGAGATATATTAAAATATAACATTTGGATGATTTTGCGACTGTTTAATACTGTCGTGGCAGTTTGCAGATGTCCTGCTGGCTCACTTACAAACAGAGACGCAAACGATTTGAGAAACACTCACGCATTTAAGGGTTAAGATCGACCCCACAATTGCTGAAATTTCAGGAATCTGTTCAGGTATTTACAAATTTTCATCCTGTTAGAGTACATAACATATAAGGACAAACAGATAAAGAGCCTATTCACATTGAAGCCAACTCTCTATGGGCAGAAAATTTAAGTTTTGAAAAAAATGAACAAAGGCATATTGACCCCATCTTTCTCATTAAGCCAGTCAGACTGACTGATCAGGCTGGCCAGAGTACAGCTCTTCTTTTATTCTTGTATGTGGCAGAACCCACACACACACACACACACACACACACACACACACTTGTGTGTTTTTCAACACACTTTTTGTTCCAATACACTTTTTCTTTTTTATTCATCCTATAAAAAATGATTTTTTATCCAATCCGTTAATTTTGCAAAGGAACTGGCTACATTCTCTAGTTGTGGCTTTGAGGTTGTGGAAGCTCTATGGACATGTTTAGGGTTTTTTCCTCTTATGCGTTGGGTTGGTTTGATGGCTTGCTCTGAAAGCATGCTTTGATGCTGCGTGGCGGTCAGACTGAACTGGTTTTGGATCAGGCTATGCTGGTCCAGGCTATGCTGGTGGAACACGTGCATGAATGTGCAAATTGTGTACTGAGATAGCGCTCCTATACGTGTTAATTCACTCCGGGCGAAACAACAGAAAATACACAGGAAAAACACAGTTCTGACTTAATATATCAAAAGCCATATTGTTGCTGTCTAAACCTTGTACCATTTCTTTATCGTGTTAACATTCTGAATGGGACAAGGTTATGTGTTGGCATACATTATGTAGTCATATTTTCTACGGCAGAATGAATGGCCTGGTTCAGAAATATTTGAAAGTTTCATCACATTGTTCCCTCAAATGTCACTGGGTCATCCAACTCATGAGGTTGTTAAGTACTTAATATGCATATAATCCTACAGACATGCCACAAGGCAAGTTAACACTAGTAAGTCTACTATATCACTGTACAAGCCAGTTCAGTGTGCAGTTGTGTTAACTTTCAAGTAACAAATAATAAGTATTTATAATAATAAGTATTTACATATATTCAGTTTTGTGAACAAGTCTTTCTTTTTTCTTCTTTCGAACACCTAAGTTGTTAATAATGCACCTGTCTGGGTGCACTTTGAATCCGAAATGACTCTCTGCCTCCTCAAAAGGGAGCTATGTAAGTTATTAAATTTGAATTTCTACCCCAATATGTAATTCTGCGTATATGACTGATATACCAGTGGCTTTTTGTTAGCATATTATACACTGTTTGGGTGCAGGAGACTGTATTTTCATCCTACATACGCTATGTGGGGAGTAGAGAGCCATTTGGGACATAGCCTTACTGCTCATCAGTGTTACTTGTGTAACTCCCTTTACTTCAAAATTTATCTAAGCATTTACAAATACTTAAGAAGTATACTAAATCCCTCCTAGACTGGTCAGGTAGGAGTGATACCTGCAATAACTGGATGGGGGACAAAATATATCAGAGGCAATTGGAGTAAGGCTCAAAAATATAAAGGTTTATAACCAAAAAGGAGTGCAACAAAAATGACTGTCATAAAAAAGAAAACACTAACACAAAAGCCAGATTCAGAAGGGATTAAACATAAAGTATATGAGTGATTTTCTTTTTACCTGGATCTGTGTTCTTTTCAGTCCTCCGCTCATGAAATGACAGGCCAAATTACCCTTTGTTTTTCTTCAAACTCAACAGTGGTCTGACAATTTCATGCCTGTCCGGTACACATCAGATGTCACCTTATGCTGGAAAATATGCTTTTTGCTGGCTGTTACTCACCACATTTACTCTCCTAGTGGGAATATTTATCTAAATGCATCCTAAATTCTGATACAATGGATGCTTTAGAACAATTAACTTGGTACAAGTGGTAGGACATCTTCTCTACACTGGTAGCATCAATTAGAAAAGCAAGATCCCAATGACTTAATAAATGGATGATTGTAGTGGCAACTACAAAAGTAATGCATAAAGCATTACTTTGTGTCCTCCAATGTGCTATATGGTTATATACAGTGGGGCAAAAAAGTATTTAGTCAGCCACCAATTGTGCAAGTTCTCCCACTTAAAAAGATGAGAGAGGC
>JBBJLS010000041.1:24695382-24706742 GCA_037577275.1 Bryconaethiops microstoma | reverse complement strand
CACTTGGTGAATGGGTTAAATGCAGAGAAGAATTTCGTGCTGTTCACACTGTGTGCTGTGGTGTGTTCACGTATGACCGAATGTTCACTTTCACTTTATCCATCCACACTCAGGATACCAACATAACAGGCCTTATGCTATCTAAGTGGGTAGGATGGCCCTCTTTTCCCCATCACTTGGCTAAGTGCTAGGCAGTACTGTCATCTATTAGCTGATGTAATAGAATTGGCATTCATTTTTCTCCTGCAAGTGTGTTGAGGTATCTAGTCGCATTAGTGGCAGAAAGATGCTGTGGCACTGCATGTGTCTTCTGAGGAAGCAAGAACTAGCCTTCACCCTACCAGCACTGAAGGGAGGGTCCTAGCTATCAGCTGGTATGATTAAAGTAAGTGAAAAATTGTGTGAAGATCCCAAAAGTACATGATGCTGGGTCTAAGCCTATCAGGCAGGAGACAGTTCTTTGTTTTAAAAACAGGAGTGTTATCCGATTATTCGATGTGTGGCTGGTGTGGCTGCAGATCTTCATTCTCAGCAAGCACAACGATACCGCTCAATTAATTGTTCTCATCCTTCAAACAGTTTATTATGTGGGCTTTGTTGAAAGGAAAGTTTGCTGCTGCACTAATTGTGTCCCTGGGAAAGTTCCAAAAAAGAGGGCTGTTAATTTGAATAAATGTATTGGCATCCAAATAAACAACTCACATAAATCAGCTTGTGTTCAGTATGGATAGGCCTTTAAACTACTTAAGTGCCACATTAGAACATTTTAGAGTGGTTTATACATGCACGAAGTACACACAAACACAACCTTCGTTCACTTCCCATGATGGGGCATTGACTGTCCTCACTGGATGCTGAACATCTACAGGGCATATGACTGTGATACAAGCATGCAAGACACGTTCATTGAAATTGGATGGAGATCTGTTTGAACACATACCTCATAAAGAATCAGAATCAGAAAACTATTGATCCCGGAGAAATTGCTTAAGCTACAACTGCGCAGACACACAGAGACAAGAATAGTGTAAGATATAGTATAAAGTCAAAATAAAATTAAAATGAAAAAGAAATCTCTAGAAAACACTCACTAAATACACAATGCTATATACAGTAAATATTGTGGTCAGTAAGACGGGATATAAGTACAATAAATAAATTAAGTAGTTTACTATTTAACACTAGTAGAGTTGCACTTTATACTGAGTCTGTTTTGCACGTAGTAGTGACATTTGTAGTGATATTTCACATGATAATACTATTGCATGTAATAATGAAGATATTGCAAATAATGATAATGATTTATCATTCAATAAGAAATTACATGTCTGAGTTGCAGTAGGTTATTGCACAGATTATTGTGTGGATGTGTGACAGGGGGAGGAGTCTGATGGCATTGAGGATGAATTTTGTTTGGTGTTCAGTGGAGAATTGTTTTTGCCAAACTTTAACCTTATTTGAGGGATCTGCCCATCCAGAAAGAGGATCTGCTGTTTCACTCTTAAGGATTTTGGTCTGAACACTTTGTTTCTGTAGGCTTTGTTTCTGTCTGGAGTGCTTTTTGAACAAGACTAATTACAGGTCAGCTAATCAGGCCAGAGCTCATTTACATATATCAGTATTTAATAGGCAGTAACACAAATAGCCTGTTTGATTCCAACTGATAAAGAGCGACGGAAATCGTATGCATAAGATTCCATTTCTCTCTCCCTGACTTCGGGTTCTCCCGAAATCATAAGATATCTGTAAGCCTCTTTTTATTTGCAGCTTTTGTTGTTTAAAAACGCCCCCAATCATTTTCCCTCCATCTCTCTACCCTCATCCACCCCACCCCACCCCCAAAGACCCCTGGGCTCCCTCTCAGGGAAGTGTGGAAGTTGCCCCAGAGCTGGACCTTTTTGCCATGAAGCCAGCAGAGGGCAGCACTGCTGCAGAAAGCCCAACTAATGGAGAGCCGAGCATCGCCCCCAGTGACCCCTCTGCTGCCCCCAGCACTGCTGCCCCCGCTGACCAAACCACCCCCACCACAACCACCGCCACAGCAGCAGAGTCAGCGGCCGCTTCGCCACTAGACATCTTTGGTGGTAAAGAATCTGCTTTCATTCTCTCTCTCTCTCTCTCTCTCTCTCTCTCTCTCTCTCTCTCTTGCATTTCTTTGCATTATGAGTACAATACTTAGCCAGCTTCCCCTACATTATTACAGTTATTATTTTGCTTTCATTTATATTGTTTTGATTACTTTCTTGTCATTAATTTTGAAAAAAATTAGGCTCTGGGATGAATCACTAAACTTGACCACCTGATACACTAAAGTGAAAATACATTAGTCTGCTGTAAGTTGGTATTACTGAAGATATGTCTCTGAGTATTTGTTATAATCTCAGCTCAAAAGGTAATGCAAGACGTAGAACAGTGTAATGAAAACATAGCGTTGGGCAGGTGGTCAATGTCTGATTCACATGAGGCCTGTTGAATCGCACTTCCTTTGGTCAAACCAATGGAGGGGGCTTTTGCGATGCCAGTACACATTCCTCTGCTGTCAAACCCCCCCATGGATTGGCCTTCTTTATTAAAGGTCTATTTCACCCAAAAATGCAATTATGGCTGACATCGCTACTGGCTTGCATTCATTACCAGCATTGTCAGCGTTTTTGGGAGAAAAATTCCTTCCAACCTACAGAATGGTAATTGTCTTGTACTCACCACTGTAGTGCACTTTTTCTCTGATTTGTTTATGATATTTCGCACTGATGTGAAGCACTTTTAGTATGTTTTGCACAAAAAGTAGCCATAGCACTTGTATGGTTGAATATGAATGTTTCGTGTGTCTCAGACCCAGATGGTGGCTATGATATGCAGGTTTTGAAGCATAATGCACATGTGTGTCCTTGTTTGTAGATATGTTTGATTCTGTGCCTGAGCAAAGCGCCTCCACAGAGTCCAAAGCTGCTGTTACACCCACTGCTAACGTAGACCTGTTCGGTGCAGGTACAGGAGACGTTTCCCCTTCATCTTTCCAGCGTCTGCCGTGGTAGAGAAAGCTTGCATTTGGCAATTTAGGATTCTGCTGTGTATAAAGAATGAAGTGATAATGCATTTTTAGTTCATTTTTCCCAAACTACCTGCAAAGGTATCCTCGACTATGTGATTTTAGTCTTCATATCCATTTTCACTATCTTGAAAGTGATCTGACATGCTGCTGAGCTGAGGAGTTGTTCTCTATACCGAGTCTATTCCGAGTCAGCAGCTCAGTAGTAGATATTGACATTAGTAGTGATGTTGCACATGATAACACTATTGCACATAATAAGACGTTTCACATAAAGATCATTTAGCACCCAATAACAAATTGCACATCGGAGTAGCAGCAGGTTAGTGCACAGTTTATTATGTGGGTGGGTGACAGGGGGAGGAGTTATAAAGTCTGATGGCAGTGCTTCATGGGGACCTGAATGCATTGTCTCTACCTCTCCTCTAGACTGAAGTTCCTGAGGCTGGGGAGCATCTTTTAAATGGAATGGGAAAATGATGAATAAATGAGGCCCTCCTTATTGGCCATACTTTCCACAGATGTCTGAATTCTAAAGTCCAACAATAACAAAATACCTGAAGAGCTCCTCGAACAAAGATGGTTGCTTAAGATGAGTGATATTACCAACAGCACAATGCAAGAAGTAAAAACATGATTGGAAAAAGTGAATTATATGGAAAAAGGAAAAAGTCATAGTGTGTCCATTATTGGCAAACACATTGTGCTTTTATTCTGAAAAATAATCTGCTACACCATCAGCTTCAGAGTACAAATACCACCACCCCACTCCCCCCAAACGTCCTCTGAAAATGGGAGCCCTTTTTAATACTGTAGATCAGCTGTCCCCAACCTTGGACCGGTATCATGTAAAACAATATTTTCACGGACCGGTATAGATACAACTAAAAACAATGTACGTAAAAAAACAACTCACCATTGCGCTGAATTAGTGGGAGCCCTGTGCTTGTTTCCCTCCTAGGAGCTGGTGACCGAGACGAGCATTTTTTCAAAATTAAAGATTTTTCAGGCTCTGATAATCAATAAAATATTTTTTATTCTGTCTTTCTGTGTGGTACCGGTCCACTACACCCATGACTTCCAGACATGTTTTTCCTCTTTTCCTGTGCAGTTTAGAATGGAGCAAAAATCTGGGTTATTTGGGGTTCCCAGTTTGAGAACCGATTTGTTCCAATATACCAATCCTTGTCCCATGTTTGGCACCAGTCCCAAGTTCCATATTGTATGTTATGGTATTGTGCAAAACTCTTAGGCACGTATGCAGATTTTTCTCAGTTTGTGATAAAGTGTCATAAGAACAACTGCATAAGAATAAATGCAAAGAATAAACATAAGAATAAATGCAAAGAAACAAGAAAGCAGTAAAAAGTATCAAGATTTTCTTTTGTTTGGTAGTTGATATTTTGTAAGCTGGTTAGTAGAACACAGGTTCAGTTCCAGATTTCTCCTCAGTTCCTCCAGCTGTTGTTTGGATTTGTGAAATTCCATCAGCAGCTCCTGATCACTGTTCCACAATGAAATTTTTTTTTTAATAATATTTTGCAGGTGCCTTAGACTTTTGCACAGTATTGTGTGTGCTTATCTGATCTATGTTCCTGACACTAACATCTCTTTGCCTGGCAAAATGTAGACTGAGGGTCACTGTGTTAGTATGAAGATTAACAGAGGTTATATAGAGATCTTTTGGTCGATTGATGCTTTTCAGAAGCCTTAAAGTGTGATATTGGAATATTTCATATAATCCAATCAGTAAAGCCAACAATTAGTTGCAGATTTAAGTTACTGCAGCAGAACTTTATAGCAGACAGAATCCTGAATCGCTAAATCTTTACCACGGTCCAACAACGTCTCGTCTCCTATCGTCCTGTCTTCTTCCTCACTCCAGCATCTGTTTTTTTGACCCACCACGTCTTGGTTTGTCCTCATAGTGAAACTCGGACTTGTGCATGTTCTCGTCCACGGACGCATGACTATTTGTATATTTGCTGTGCTTCGTATACATGCTTTCGTGACACCTCCTACTTTTTCGTTTTCTCCAAAAAAAACTTGTCTTCCCCAACTATTACCCTTGACAAGATCTTCCTGCTGTCTCTCGAGGGCCTTCGCCTTTGCCTGAGGCCACAGTCACTGGTGACCTTTTATCTGGTGAGTGTGTCCAAAGTCCTTTTTCTTGACACTGCAGACCTCCTGTGGGCTCACTTCATTTATTTTCTTTAATTCCATTCATTTCTAGCCTTGTTCGGCATCAGTTTATACATTTTGTTTCATTCAGTCTCCTCTGTAGTGGCTGTTTTGCTGTCCATCTAGGTTTAAACATCTGATAACCTACTGTTACATGGCTGTTAGATTCATATTCATTTTTGTAATTTTTTTGCAAAGAGAGCAATGATATATAACTGCAGTAAATGCCAATTTCTGAGTGAATTATATGTTATTCAAAACATATCATTCCAGAAGGGGGCGCTAAGCCTAAATGATCAAGGGCCCCAAAGTGACAAACCAATAATTCCCGACAGTTTTGCAGCTCAAGATGGTTGTCATTAATGGTACATAGACCTTTTTTCCCAATAGATTATACTTATTTGTGATTAGTAGCTTGATGTGCTGCAGAACATACATATATGGAGAACTGGCTTCTCAGAAATAGTCCACAGCCTCACACATGAGCATATTTTTTGCCTATTAGCGTTATTCTGGCTTTGTTACTGAAGAAAGGCAGGGGTTGACTAAATTAAACAGACTTTTGCTTCAGTTATGAAGACAATTGAGATGGTCGCTACTGCTGTTTTTGGCTATGCAACATGCTTTTAGCCCTTGTAAGTCATGCAATATTTTCAACCATAGAAGCCAATTGGAGATTTCTCACCAACTCAGCCTGCAGGGTCTGAGTCTACTGAGTTAGGTATGCAGTTTACATCGTGGAGTATAAATTTATGACTTGTTATATTAGCCTTATGGTTCCAAACAGGATGATGTAAGTGAAACAAAATGGAAAAAGGAATGTTTGTGCCAGGCTGATCCTTTGCTGCCGTGTATGATAAACATTTTCGATGTAAATATAGTGCAAGCCAGGACACCTGTCTCTAGCACACTCGCTCTCTCTCACTCTCTCTCTCTTCCTCAGACTCTTTCATTACTCCGACTCCATCTGTGGCCGCTGCTCCTGCTCCTGCTCCAGCTCCTGCATCTCCTCCCAAACCTGAGGCTCCTGTTCTGGATCTGCTGGGTGTGTAATCCTCTTACAATCACCCAGACTCTTTCAACACACAAATGATGTGTTTTCTAAAAAACATTTAACACAATATTGATCTGATAGTATGTCCAGATGATTTGGGAGGACTGAAGTGTGTGTAAGTATGACTGAAACTACATTTTACAGTAGTGTGCTAGTATGCTAGTGTGGTAGTGTGGTATCTAATGATAGAATATAGTTGTATAAGAAGTGGAGTGTTGCAAAAGTGTGCATTGTTGATGGTAATATATTGTTTGATTGTTTGAATAATGTGAATGAAATTAATAAGAGGTTTTATCACCTAAGCACTACCAAACCAGTCCAAAACTAATCCAGATCTGGACTGGTTTTCACTGAGGAGGGGGGTGTAATTTAAATTGTTGAATTTGAATGTTCAGTTGCTTTGAATGGTCAGGATAAAGTAATTTCCACAAATTTCTCATGGATGCCCATGATCGAAAGGTTATAGCCTAGATGGTCACTGCAGATTCTTACCAGATTAAAATCACCTCATAATTATTACTGTCAGATTGTAAAACTACACACACTGCAGATTCATACTGGATTGCACTCACCACACAGTTATTACTGTCAGACTATAAAAATTACACACACTCGGATTCAAAATGGATTAAAACAACTCCACAATTATTATTGTCTAATATCTATATTTACCTCAGATTCATACCGGATTAAAAGTAGTCCAGAATTATTGGTCACGCTCTAAAAACTACACACAGTGCAATTTCATACTGAAATAAAATCACTCCATGATTATTACTACCAGACAGTAAAACTACACACATACACACATACATACTGGAATGAAATCACTCCGCAATTATTACTGCCAGACTGGAAGAATTATGACTGGAAGAAATATACTGGATTCAAATTAACCCACATTTTTAAATCCTCCAGACTGTAAAAACTACACAAACTGCAGGTTCACACTGGATTAACATTACCTCACGGTTATAACTGTCACACTGTAAAAACTAAACACACTTTAGATGCATATCGGATTAACATTAATAATCTGGAAATACTAATCACAACTCTGTGGGTTTTTAGTTGTTGTTTCGGTGGATGAGTATAAGTGTGTGTTCAGTATAGTCCCGGCTCACTCTCTTTGTCTGGCCCATTCAGTGTTGATGCTAATTACCCCTTTCTCCGGCTGCACGCTGCGGATGCCACGGATGCTGATGTTTCTCAGACACTTTTGGGGAGACGGCAGCAGAGCCGCAGAGCACAGCAGCCGCTGGAGATCTGCTCGGAGGTACAGGCGCTTCACTCTTCCCACTGTGTAGGAGTGAGGGTACTGCTGGTAAACTTCAGTCTGAGTAAAACAAGCAAATCATTTCATTCACAGCCACAGGCTCTCTAAGATGGAAGGTCATTTAACTTTAACAGTTTTTAATGGGTAACTTCTGAAAACTACTACCACTAATAATAACAATAAAAAATAGATGGTTGATTTTTATTTATACGTTATGATTTTATTTTTATTACATAGTTTTTTGTTTTCATGTAGTTGAATCTAATTTTAATTAACCGCACTACCAGTCACAATGTGGAACGAATCTGTAACAGTGCATGTGTGACATCCTTTTAACTGGCTGTGTGGTAATGCAGAGTCAATTTCTAGACTGTCCTTTAACCTTAAATGCACTCATTAACCGTTTCATCCCATTGACTGTCACTTATTAGCTCATTAAATATCTAACACTTGTCTGCTGATCCACATTATAATTAGAATTATATCGGGGGGCTTTTGTAGGTCTGTTGCGATGAATACAAAATATGACATTTTCTAGCTAATAAAGGAACTCACAGTTAATTTTGTTGTTAATGTTATTAATATACTATTTTGTGCTGTTGTATTAATGAGCATATAGTAATTATTATTATTAAAAGCATTGATTAAGTCCTTTGCTTATTTCTATGCAGTAATTATTTGATCATTTATATGAGAAAAAACTTGCAGACTTATAAATGACCTGTGCTGATGCTGTCTGTAGGTCTGATTTCACCGGTGGCTCCCACGGTCCCGCCGGTAGCCTCGGCAGCGAGTGTGCCGTCCGGAGCCCAGGCTGACCTGCTGGAGTCCGGTTTCGATGCTTTCGCTTCCAGCCCTGTCGACTCCACAGCTCCAGACAGTGCCCAGGCCTCCACAGCGCCCTCTGGAGGATTTGACCCGTCAGGTGGGATCACTGTTATCTGTGTGGTCAGGTGGAGGTTCCAAAGACACTGTAAATGGTCCGGCTGTGTTTTGCCACTAATGCTGAGCTTTTTGCTTTCTGCATGACCTCTGCTGCGTCCACTGCTTTACTTATATAATACTGACAGGCTGGAGCTCTTCACACACTGCTTTCTCTCTCTCTCTTTTTCTCTTTCGTCCTGTCTTTCTATGGGTGCTCTCCATCTCTATTTCACACTTTTGCCTGCTTGCTCACTTGCTTTGTCTCATGTTTACCCCTTACATCCTTATTCGTTTTTCTTTCTTTCTTTCTTTCTTTTTTTTTCTTTCTTTCTTTCTTTCTTTCTTTCTCTCTTTCTCTCTTCTGTTCTCTATTTTGCTGTTTCTCTATCTTTATTCTGTTTTTTCGCTTGTGCTATCTTATTTTTCTTTCTTTCTTTTTCTTTCTATTTTTCTCTCTTTTTTCTTGTTTCTTTCTTCTTTCTCTTTTCTGTTTTTCTCAATCTGTATCTTTTTTCTTTCTCTCCCTGTGTTTCTCTATCTATATTCCATTTTTGTTTCCCTTGTGCTGTCTCCTCTCTCTTTCCCTCTCTCTCTCTTTCTCTCTCTCTCTCTCTGTCTGTGTCTCTCTCTCTCTTCTTTGTTCTTTCTCTCTTCCTTTTTCTCTTGTCTCCCTCTTTCTGTCTCTGCCTCTCTTTATTGTCTCTCTCTTGCTGCTTCACTCTGCTGACTCACTGATTTGCTTCCTCTGGTGAGTTCTTGAGCTTTTTCCCCCCACAGGGCCTCGGGAGCATGAGCTGTATGGCATTTTGGTGAATGCTGGGAATGTACTTGTCTCTGCCTAATGCTCTCCTGCACACATGCAAATCTTTGGCTCCCCTTCGTGACTTCGTGTATCTTCTTGTTTGTCTCTGTGATGGAATTAATGATTCAATTCCTTTCTAAATTCAGCCATCTCCAAGCATTTAGTGCTAATACAACAGATGATGGCTGGTAGTCAAAGACTTTGTCTCCCCCCGTAGTGTCAGAGTTTAGTGGATATGAAGCTCAGTGTCTGACGTATCGGTTATTTCAGTGGTTTTTAATCCCAGTCCTGGGGACCCACTGCCCTGCACAGTTTCAGTTCTCTGCCCCAATACACCTGATCCAGCTGCTGAAGAGCTTGATGAGCTGCATCAGGTGTATATGGGCTAGTAATAGTTGAAAATATTGCACAGCATGGGATGCGTGTGCTTGTGTGTTTTGCAGTGATCCGGTTTTCCTGTGCATGCTGTCTGTTAGGATGTTCTGCCATGTGTACTGTGTTCTTTGTTAAAAGTGTGTCCACCCAGAGCAGTGTTTACCAGGTTTGTACCCCAGGGACCCACAGCCAGTGCACATGTACATTTTCTTGAAGTCCTGAAAATAACTGGCACAGATGGTCGGGTGATTTCCTACTGACATCTGAAATAGACTGAAACTGCAGAGTGGCTTGGAGTCCTTAAGGGCTAAGCTGGGAAACACTGGTGTTCTTCCTTTTTTTCATTGTTCCGTGTGGTACTGTGTAAACTACACTATACTATAGCATTTTTTATAAATCACCATGTTTAAGAAAAGGTTTCTGACTGATCTTAGATTTGCTTAATATGTTACTGGAAATAATGTGATTGTTCTTGCATTGTCATTAGTCTCGGAATTACAGAGGTTTTAAAAAGTGAGAATAGTTTTCATTGTTGAAAAAAAATCCCAGTAATGCCAGATGCAGGCTTTCATTACTTTGGAACTGCTGATGTTGGATTGAAACTCGCCTGACATGTGTGAAACTTATATTCTGATTTATTAACATCAGTTTAATTACTCAGACCTAGTTTTCCTTTTATCTAAAAAAAAAAACCAAAATAAAACGATCAAGCCAGTGCCAGTTGATCACCAGCAGTAAGCCATTGTCTGCACACTGCAGGGCTCTTCTTTGAATGTGTCCCAACATCGACCTAGCATGTCAGCAATAAATTCTTCGGTTCTCAAATAACTGCTCTATGGTTCACCATGTTATTTAGCAATGAAACCTATGATAGACTAGCGATAGAGAACCAGAATCAGAATCAGAAAAGTCTATTGATCCCATAGGAAATTGCTTATGCTACAACTGCACAGATAGCACATGAAGACAAGAACGATATAAAATATAGTGTAAGTCAAAATAAAAGTCTCCAGGAATACACTAAAAGAACTTTACCAGGTAACTTCACCATGGATTTAGTTGTAAATCAGAAATTTACAGTACCATCTAAGACAATTGAGAAAATTATATTTAACACTTGTTTAGCTGGTGTGCCCCACCCAGGGGAGCCCCTGCCTCGTGCCCATTGGCCCCAGGGTAGGCTCCGGGTACCCGCGACCCTAGTCACGAATAATCAGTTACAGAAAGTGAGTGAGTGACCTGTTGAGCTGAGCAATATATGTTTTTAAAAGCTAATATTAGAATATACACTACCAGTCAAAAGTTTGGACACACCTTCTCATTCAGCGTTTTTTCTTTGTTTTTATTATTTTCTTCATTGTAGATTAATATTGAAAACAAACAAAATGATAAAGGAATAGATGGAATTATGCCGTAAACAAAAAAAAAGAGTTAAACAAACCATAATAAGTTTTGTAATAAGGTAATGATGGACTGTTGTTTCAATTCACTTAGTTAAGTGGTTCTTGCCGTAATGTGGAGTAGAACCTTAGTGGAACAGGATCACTAACTGTGTACCAACCCGACCGTCACAACTGATGGTCCCAAATACATTAAGAAGGCAAGAAATTCTCTTGATGAAGAACACCTGTTAATTAAATACCATTCCAGGTCGATTCCTCATTAATCTGATTGAAAAAATGCCAAGAGTGTGCAAAGC
>JBBJLS010000041.1:24671886-24695282 GCA_037577275.1 Bryconaethiops microstoma | reverse complement strand
CAAAGCTGTCATCAGAGCCATAGGTGATGTTTTCAATATTAATCTACAATGTAGCCAATAATAAAAACAAAGGAAATTGCTGAATGAGAGGGTGTGTCCAAAATTTTGATTGGTAATGTATAGAAATGATTCAGTAAATAGTGATTTTATGTCTGTGTGTTTGTAGAATCATTCCCAGACCTCTCATCAGAAACTCAGTGTTACATTATAGTTCTCATCCAATACCAGTACCTGATTCAGCTCAATTGATACTTCCTTAAATTACATCAGGAACTGTTGATGGATGCAGAGATGGGAGGCATTGAGGTGAAATCTGGAACTGAACCTGTGTCCTTCTAACCAACTCACAAAACTTTAATTACTTTTTACAAACAGAACAAATCTTGATGTTACATAAGGCTTTCTTTTTTGCATTTATTCTAATGTATTTGCTGGCAGAAATGTTGTCTATTGTCTATAAAATTGTCTATTACTGCTGAGATAAATGGTTTTAAACAGCTTGCACAGGAAACTAAGACTTTTGCACAGTCCTATGAGTGAGAAGTTTATTGAGATTTTTTTTTCTGTTTATTAACATTATTTCCTGGCGCTATTAAGCAAGGCTGAGGTGGACAAGGCTCAGTGTCTCTTATTGCAAAACTAGGAACAGTAAGTGGATAAATCAAACATGGCAGTTTCAGTACATCATTAAGATGCTGAAGACTCTGAGACTGAGTGGGACTGAGTGAAGATCTTTGTGCAGATCTAGTGTTGTCTGAGTGTACTCATCTGACTCGCATGTGTGTTTATACAGTGTTCGATGGATTAGGTGACCTCCTCATGCCTACTATTACACCCCAGAGTACCGGAGGGACCTCCATAGGTTCAGCAGGGTCCCCAGCAACTCCAGCAGTAATTCCAGTTGCTGGACCCACCATGATGCCCACCATGATGCCCACTATGGTGCCCACTGCAGCTCCGCCACCCAAAGCCATTGGCGGAGACCTGGACTCATCACTTGCAAACCTTGTTGGAAGTAAGTCCTACTTCAGACAGTAGAAGTGTCAGTGCTGTTAGAGTAACAGTAGCAGTAAGGAGCTGGAAGCAGCCAATTTGCTCATTGTCTCACACACACACACACATACACACCTGAACTGAACCTCTTCCTCTGCTAACACAATTCATGCACACACTGAACTGTTCTGCCTTAAACAAACAACTTACAGCACAACTGTCTCTGTAAATACCCATTATTTATTATATACTGTATATTATCTGTCCTGCTGTCCAGTTATTATTTATTCATGTCCACCTCTATTCTGCATTTTTGCACACATAATACAGTATCTGTTATAATATTGTATAATAATCATCATAATAATGTAGAATGCACTAAATGTTGTCTTGTTCTGTTGTCTTGTTGCTTTTGTTTTTCTGGCTCTTTCCAGTTCTCTTCGTGTTCTGTGTATTTTGTCCTGTCTGCACCTGTAGCCTTGTGGTGTTTGGGTTTTTTGTTCCTGTGTTGCACCACAGTCCTAGAGAAATTTGTCTTGTCTCACTGTGTACTGTGTATGTGGCTGAAATGACAACTAACCTACTTGACTTGATTTGGCAGGGTGGTTGCCCTGCTCTATCCATTTCTGTGCAAAGATATGTGATGTTCTCTGTAGAAAGATGAGGGTTCTTCAATGGACAACAGAGAACCTTCTGTGTCCTTAAGTGGCTTTGTAGACTAACTTGATCAATATTTTCAATGCTAGTATTTTTCAGTGCTTGACTAATCCATTCTCTGTGTGAATAAGGTCAAATGGATTGGCCATTTAGAAGCTCTTGCTGACTCATTTCTTTTCTATTTGCAGATCTCGGGATGGGAAGCCAGAAAAAGTAAGACCACTGTCTGTCCAACCCTATGGTATATGTGTATGTAAAATGAAGTGTGTGCATGTGTCTGTATGTTCTCTTAATGTACTTGTCCTGTCTATACTTCAGTTTATATGTGATGTTAGCTGCTATTTCTCAGTCCCGTGGCAACTGTCAATTCAGTTTAACCAGCTGGGCTGTTGTATTCATTTAGACTGAATCTGATGGATGGTTAAGAGTGTGTGCTCATTTAGTCTGTTTTGATTTATTTTATTGATGTGCTAAGTGGTACAAAACTATAAGTAATATTACATGAGACTAATGAGGAAGGTGAATGGAATGTATTAAATGGGTTCCTGGAGGTCCCATATGATGTATATGGACTGTTTGCTCTTCTTTTTGATTCAGGGATGAGAAGAAGTTGACTGGCGGCGCAAACTGGACTCCACAGGTTGCACCTACTAGCTGGGGCACCCCTGCAGCACAGATGGTATGATTTACAGCTGCAATCTGCAGTTTGGTTCCTAACATTTTACAGTTTTCATAGACAAAATTCTGTATTCAGGATGACCATCACTACTAATTTAGCTTTTGTCCATTTTTGGATTACTTTTCAACTCAACACAGTTTAAGGCAACAGCTACGTTGAGACTTTTGTTGCGCTTGACTTCTTTAGTGTATTCACGAAGCTCACCTCAGTGTGTATTTTCAGCCTGGTGCTGTTCCTGGAGCTGCTGCTGGAGCTCCCCCTGCTGGGGCGATGCCAGCTGCCATTGGGGCACAGCCTGGATTTGGCATGGTGCCCCCATCTGCCGGCGCTGGAGCTCCTATGATGCCCCAGCCAATGATGATGGGTCAGCCTATGATGAGGCCGCCTTTCGCGGGAGCAGCTGCACCTGGAGCCCCTGTAAACACACACACACACACACACACACAAGCACACACATTCACGTACACATACACACATGTGCACTCAAATCATTCAACACATTTGTTTAGAATCAACAATTTATGCCAGTTCATTAAATGGTTTCATTAATTCTCCACTGTCTCACTAATGTTATTGTGTGTTTTACTGTATATGTCATTTGAATACACATAAGATGATGTTTAATCACTGTTTAATCCTGACCACGATACTGAAAACCTTATTTTGTGTAATATTCAATTGGTGCATACATTTTTGTCTTTATTCTTAATTTGTATCTTTTTTTGTTGTTGTTCTTAGCTGTCTCCAGGCCCGGCGGTGCAGAGCCCTAAGAAGCCTCCTACTAAAGATCCTCTGGCTGACCTCAATATTAAGGACTTCTTGTAATCTCCCAGGTACCGTACTGCTGTCTCCTTATGCAGCGATGCAGTGTCCACCAGTCAACCTCCTGAACCCCTACTGTCCTACACAGGCTAGTCCACCACACTTAATCTCCAAAAGAGTAGTGTCATGGTAGATATCCACAACATTGGGTGTCCTACCCACAAAAAAACAGATTTTACACCATGTAACATGTATTATTTTGAGTCAACACAAGTGTAAATAGAATGCATTTCCATAGGTGGAGATACATCTGCTTGCTAGTAGTTGAGTAAATAATCAATGAATAGCAGGATGGAGGGTATTTTAGACCGGAGTTATCTCTAAACCAAGTGCCGTCTAGTGCTGTAGGCAGATAACCAAGCTTATCGATTTGTAGTGGGGAAAATTTAAACAGAAGCAAAATAAAAGCGCATGTCCAGTACTGTGCAAAAGCCTTAGGCCCCTGTGCAAATTGCCATTTTTCTCAATGTGGGATAGAGTGTTTTAACGTTAGAATAAATGAAAACAAATTAGAAAGCTGTATCAAGATTTGTTTGGTTTGTAAAAAATAGTTGTTATTTTGGTTCCAGATTTCTCCTTGATGCCTCCAGCTGATGCTTAGATTTTTAAAATTTCATCAGCAGCTTCTTTAATGAAGGACAGATTGTGTCAAACCAGGTTTCTAATGGAAACTACAAGTAATGCTAGAATTCCACAAACACATTGATATACTGAACACAAAATCACAGTTTATTGTGTAATGTTATTTGTATTTATTCTTTTTATTTTTGTTTAGTATATTTTGTTATATGAATGTGAAAAAATCCTCACTGCTCATCAAAACATTTTAAAATATTTTTTTTCACTGTGTCAAGACTATTGCACAGTGTTGTTTAAACACACTTGGTAGCTTAGATGTGTCTTCAGTGCTTCTTAAACTAGTTTCTGGTCTCCAGTGCATTTTTTCACTTGGACAGCATTCTGGCCTGCCTAGTGTGTCACAAAGTTTCAGAAATCACATAAGCAAGCATGTTTGATTTAGGTGTGCAGTTAGCACGATGCTAATGGTGGAATATAAGCTTTCATTAGCCACCACAAAGCTAAATAACCTAACTTTCAGGCACCACATATGTCTGGACTGATCAGCTACAGTTGAATCATAGGGAGAAAATTTACGTTTGATTTTTTGGGCAAACTATTGCTTAAATGTATTGCCATTTCTGATCAGTCCCTGTGTTCTGTCCTCTTTTTTCTCTTTCTCTTTCTTTCTCCAGTTCTTCTGTGCTGGGCTCCAGTTAAAGTGGTGCGTCCACTGACCGTTTACACACCTTCAGTTAACGGCCACAACCCTGAAAAAACACTTGCACCCCTGCCCGCCCCCCCGCCTCCTGCCCTGGCTCCGTGTAATGTCGTAGCACAAACTGTGAAGGGAACCGTAGAGAAAAAAATTAAAAAGAAAAATTTTAAAAAGAAGCGAAAGTGTGCTTATGTCGATGTAATCTGATCTTTCGTTTTAACAGACATGAAACAAAAAATATTCTGAAAAAGAGAACTTAAAATGAACAGTAAAAAAATTGCATATGTATGTAGAGTTTTTCCAGTGTTGGCATCTGAGTGTGTGTGTGCGTGTGTGCGTGTGTGCGTGCGTGCGTGCGTGTGTGCGCGTGTGCGTGGATAATCTCCTGTTTTACCCCAGCGGTTTGTTGTGGGGCTCACAGGGTCACTCTTCATGTTTTATGTCAATTTTGGAGCAGTGTGTAACTTGTCCTTTGCAGAAGGTAACTGTGTATATAATCGGAAAAATGAAAAACGTTTTGCTCTGCTCTGTATCTGTGGATGGGCTTATTGACGTGAATCTGATTATTAAATTATGACGTGGACATCTCCCATCGTTGATTATATACACATTTGTTTCTGACTATAACTTAATGAGATACACATACAAAGTATATGTACAAATGAGCATCATATCTGGGCTTTGAAATTAAATATATGAAAGCCTCTCGATAACATGTACTTGTTTTAATGGTTACTCGTGGTTTTCCCTCACCTTTTTGATAGAAGTCCCATGATGAAGAAACTCGCAGCCCAGTGATAAAGGAATAGGCTGGCCACACATGCTAATGTATCTAAAGACTCTTATCTGAATTCATTTTAATAACACTAATTGATGTCTGCTGACTTTCATTCAATGTTTATTTGGCAACTAATTGTCCTGAAAGATCTCAAAATTTCTTGTAATAACATATTCTGCGCTTTTAACTATTTGAATTCCATAATAAATTCCACCCATGAAAAAAACGCCCCCCATAACCTGGGTTTTAGGGTTTCCCACTGTCTTGGTGGTGTTTTGATTTTCAGGATTGCTTCTGATGTTTCAATGCCAAATGTAAGCTGGTTGGTGTTATTTTTGTATAAATGTAGAGGAAATGTTAATTCCTGTTCCCCTTTGACCACACTGTTGATCCAGAATCCAGTCTTAAGTGTAATGTTGAAAAATTCTTTCAAATCTGGAGGAAAAATGCAGCGTTTTCTGTAGGTGACTATTGCCCTATTGGAGCTGGATTTGTTTTCCCACACTGGTGGGAGTGTATGTCATTTGTCAGGTGTGATGAAGTGTATAATTTCCCCAGTTTGACCCAGTTTGACTCAAATAGCCCCGACTGAAAGGTCAGTGTTACACTACAGGGCGATTAGCAGATTTTTTTATTCCATTAATTTGAGATGGATTGGAACACGGCTGCTATTATTGAGGGACCTCTGCTTTCAGCCTATTACAGACCACTCAGTCCACAGAATACACACACTGCAGATTTATACTGGATTAAAATCAGTCCACAGTTATTACTGTCAGAATGTTAAACTATACACCCTGCAAATTCATACTGGATTACAAATCACTCCACAATTAGTCAGACTGTAAAATTTCACACACTGCAAATTCAAACTGGATTACAATCACTCCACAATTGTTTGTCAGACTATAAAGTAGCACTGCAGATTCATACTGGATTAAAATAGCTTGACAGATATTACTGTCAGATTATAAAACTATACACTGCAGATTTATACTGGATTAAAAATCATAGATCTCTTCACTTACAGAAACAGTTTAAACTAATCTCATTTTATTAACATTTATAATCAGGTTTGTTTGGTCTCATCCAGGCTGTTCAGAGGTGGTAGATATGTGTGTGTGTGTGTGTGTGTGTGTGTGTTTCCAGAAGAGTTCACTGTTAAACAGTGTTAACGGTAATGACATGTAGACCCAGTGCAGTCGGTTCCTTATCGTTTGCTCCCACTTAGATCATGTTCTGCTTGTCCTTTTCTCAGATAACTGTAAATCCTTTGTTATTGTGTAAAATGATTGGTAGAAAATGGCAGAGAATCTGTCTCTTGTTTTTAATTTTATTTTTTCAGACCAATTGAGTTATTTATTTTATTTATTCATATATTTATGACTCCCTGACCCGGTGCATGTAAGCCTTTTGAGATGCAATAAATACACTGAAGATGAAGATGTCTTGTTTCTTGTCGTCTCTGTTCTGTGGACCTCAATATATCACTCAGTGTTTATATGCTGGTATATATGATAAATGTTCAGGGGAACGTTTCAGTTCCCAATACATTTGTACATTTTATAGCACCCAGTCCCATTGGAATCACGTTTTAGGGAGCAAGACCCCTATTTTCCCCCAAACAATTTGCCTGGAAATAAGAACTCATGGGATCATAACATAAAAGTACCTCTTGAAAAGCTAGAAAATGTTGAAATCAACCTGGAAACAAAAGTTTTATGTATGTAATTATATAATGCACATTTTCTAATAACCTTTCATCAGAATGAGAAAATTATCAGAAAATCCTCTAACATTTCATCAAAATGAATAAGTATCTGTCCGTTTAAAATGTTTCCAAGGTTTGATGACATAACTGTGCACCATCCGGAACAATAGTATTGTTTCACCTCTCCCTCCCACCACCTCCAAGTACATTGTTTAGGGTTGTCCAGGAGGGGAAAAGTGGGGGGATGACACGAATGCTTTTGAAAAGTGTGTGTGTGTGTGTGTGTGTGTGTGTGTTGGGGGTGGGGGCACGTCTATAATGCTATAAGGGTTCTGGCACCCATGATTTCAATAGTTATATATCATAAATCTTCGCTTCCTATCTGCATTCCTTAATTTTGTCATGTAGATCCCACATGCTAGTTGGTACTTAGACTCTGGGGGTCCACCCTAATAGGTTTACATACCCACCCACATTCAGCCCAGAATTTCTCATAGCTGTCCCCAATCGTTCTCGTTATGAAGTCATGTCTGGAAAAGTAACCTTGGGAATACAACTCACTTCCACCTCCCACTGCATCACTTAGGAATTATAATTTATTTGGTTCTTCAAAACTAATTTTAAACACATTTTGGAAAAATCTACATAATTACATCCCACAATATTCAATTCCTATGGTATCTAGACTTAAATACCATTTTGTTTATTTAATAGAAAACATTGCCTTATCAGTTATCCCATCATATTTAATACTTACACCTCTACAGTACACGATGCAAATATACACTGATGGGGCTTTAGAAGTTTAATAGGAAATCTTAAATTAGCACCAAGAATCAACATGAGCACCTGTGATTGTGGGCGAGACCTTTACACCTAAAGAACTGACCACCGGCCAAACTGGAATCTGACCAAGCTGAAATTTCATAAGGCAAAACGCTCACAAAAACATTTAAACAACTATTGCATGACCTGTTATCTAAAAACACAAACAGTACAAAATCAAATAAAAATAAAATAAGAAAAAAAAAATTTAAACCTCCACACATATATACCAAAGGTTTTTCTTTCAGAAAAAAAAATATATTTTCTGGGTCATTGAGACAAATCTAGCTAATTTGCTCCTAAGTCGTTTCCGCACTCCCTTCGTAAAGTAACAGTGACCACATGCGAAAGATGAAAATGCACAAATATAAAAGATCCAAGCTGCATCCAAAAACTTTCACAGGGCATTACTGAGCCCTCACTAGCCTCACTAGCCTACTGTACCAAGGAATGTATTTCCATATAGCCCTTTCATAGCCAAGTTTAGTTTCAAAATTAAATAAATTAAAGTTTCCATCAGCTACGGGTTATCAGCAATAAGGCACAACAGTCTATTCTGAAAGCCAAAGTGAGGAATCTCTGCAACCGACAGGCCAGTTCTGAACATCAATAGGCTTCTGGGTGACAAGAAAGCCTCCAAAATATGCTGCTGTTCTCACTCCCTCTGTTGGTTAATTCCATGTGGTAGTGCTGTTGGTCCAATTCCATTTTCATGATGTCAGGTACTGGGGGGTTGGTTGTGGGGGTAAACTGGTGGTCCTGGAGTACTCCTGATTGGCCCATTTTTTACACTTTTCCATCTTGAACTGCATATTGATAAAGTGATTAAATTAGATTTGAAATCACAAAGCAGTGGGGATGATAGTGTCTTCTAAAATGTTCTTATCTTTACTACAAAAACGGGGGCTTTTATTTGTTCCCATATACTTTCTTACACTCAAAGAAAAAATGCCCTAAATAGTTTCTGTATTGGACAATTATATGAAAAAACATTTATTTGGTAAAAACATGGAGGACTTTCTTAAGAGATCACTCGAGAAATTCTCAAGTTTTCTTCTCAAACATGGCCTTTATGAATTTTCTTGTGAAATACTCAGTGTGTCATCTCTTTTAAAAAAAAACTTGAGAAACTGTGTCACAGTCATCATATTTGTCCATTTCAGGGCAGGGTATTCCAGGATGAGGGCTGGGAACCACTAGGGTCAAAGCTGGGGTGGACAGATGGACAGAGGGGTGGTCAGTCAGACTGGCCTCAGTGGTGGTGCCTCAGGCGTTCTTGCACTGTCCAGAGTCTCCATGCACCCAGTGACAGATCTGGGCGAACTTTAGGGGCGTGATTCTCACAGCCACATTGTAATCCTGCTGCTGTCCATTCACGTCCACCCACTGGTGACCCGAGAAGACCCCGATCACCTTCCTCTTCCATTTCCTCTTGCTCCCGGGTTCCTTCAGGCGCACGTACACTCCAGCACCGCTGGAGCCAGGCTTGGCGTCGCAATATTGATACAGCAGGTCATTGGACTCCTGGGACACGGAGCAAAAGCGGTACACCAGGTTACCAGGCCGGTCATCGTCAAAGCCAGAGAAGTGGACACGGCTGGCAGGGAGTGTTTTAACAGAAGGGATGATGCCCAGGTCCATGTGGCGGGTCTTCTGCGCCCTCTTCAGCTCCAACACGGCATAATCATAATCTGCCGCAGTACCATCCGACACACCTTTGAACCAGCCTTTAGGCACCTAATAATAACAATATTATTATTAATAATAATCTTTATTTAGTTTATTATTCAAAAGTTTGAAATCACTTTTATATTAACGGGCCCATATTTTTATTCCTTTTTTTCATAATGGATTTTTTTTACATGACCACATCACAGCCTCTATTAAAATTAAATAGGCTGTTTATCGTTATTGTCCTGTTTTTAAAGTGCATTAAATCTTTGTGACATCACAACCTTGACAAATTTAAAACTGGCTGTTTATACACATTTCTCCATACATGGACCATATAGACTGGGGAGGAAATGGTGTATAATATTGTTTAAACACTACATCAAACCTTTCTACAATTAAAGGCAATTTTTCTAGTGTTACACCAACTTCCATGACCATAGGGGGCGCTGTTTAGCTGTTAATTTAACGCAGAGTCCCTTGCGTGAATATCTCGCAATGAACATCTAAATGGCCATTCTGAAAACACAACCTATCAAAACTGTGATAAAATAATATATAGTTGGTACTCTAAGGCTGTTTTCCATTTTATTAGTGTTTAAAAGAATCAGAATGATAAAGTCTTCATTATTCTACTGATTGGAGTACTGCGTGTAGTATAGTTTACATTTATGTTTATTGCATTTAGCAGGTACCCTTCACCAGAGGTACCCTTTCCCAGTTTCCCTGGAGCAACTGAGAATCAAGTGTCTTGCTCATAAACACAATTGTAGCGAGCGAGTACGTGTTTTGCTCACTAAGCTGCTACCACCCCTGTATGAGGCTTTTCCTCTTTTCATTTTATGTGTTTATAAACTCTTTTCTAAAATGCATAATTTGTGAATTAACTGCATATCGAGCTCATGCACACAAGGGACTCTACATTTATTCCACAGAAAATCTGCAAAACAGCGCCCCCTAGGGTCACAGAATACGACGATCACCAGAATCGGTGCAACTGGAAAGTTGAATTCATTTTAAACTTGACATCAGCAAAACAAGCTCAAACATCACCTGTGTCTGCTTGACCCGTGTCCAGCGGAAGGAGGTTCCTTCGGCCTTCACACTGCGCTTACTCCGGTTTCTTCGACCTTTCCCCCTTTTCCGCTCCCCATTCTTCTCCTTCTCTCCTTTCATCTCCTCTTCCTCCTGCTCCGCCGCTCCCTGCTTGCCTCGCCTCCTCTTCCCACCTCCTTTCCCACGACCTTTGCCTTTCCTGCCCTTGCGGAGGATTCCCACACTCAGCTTTTGCGCACTCTTCAGGTAGTCTGTGCGGTCGTGGATGCAGTGGGCAGCGGTCAGCACGTGTTTTGGGGACACTAGCACTCCAGAGCAGCCGGTGGAGATTTTAACTGAAGTGGAAAAGGGGTACTTGAGTGAATACTGCTTGTCGGAGATGGTGAAGCGGGTGTCTGGGCCGTAAACTTCCCTCTTGCGGCGGAAAGTGGACGAGGAGGAATTTGTGGCCAAGCCGCTGAGCCCACTGGCCTGCTGCAGGCTAACCGTGGTTAATGTTCGCGTGCCGTTGGCGTACATGGTTTCATAGGACAGCACCTGCTCTAGGTCCTCCAGGCTGGGTTTCGGAAGCCCCTGCTGGCACTCGATCCCACACGTCCCATGCAGCTCGGACTGGCCCTCAGCTGTGAAGCTGGAGCTGCCCAGCTGGATGCTCCGCTTAAAGCGCAGGACAGGAAGCTGCCTCTGAGGCCAGGTGTACCCATCCTCACCTGCAATGACCACACCTGTGGCAAGTGGCAACAGGGTCGGGATGCACACCAGCAGGAGGCCCAGGGCTACGGACGCCATCACGCACACACTCCTGCACCTGGCAGAGAGAGGGGACACCAAAAAGACAAATGTGTTACATTAGTTATAGTTCAGTGCAGTCTAATTTATACTATAACCTCCTTATCTTATGAGTAATATCTTTAGAGCAGTCTGGTAGCCTAGTGGTTAGGGTGTTCGCCCTGCAATCAGAAAGTCATGGGTTTGATTCCCTGAGGTACCCTGAGCAAGGTAGCGTCCCCACACACTGCACCCCGGGAACACTGCGCTGTATTCCTGACTGCCTACTGCTTCACTTGGTGAAACGTTTAAATGCGGAGGAAGATTTTCATGCTGTTAACACTGTGTGCCGTGGTGTCTTCACGTATGACAGAATGCTCTCTTTCAAGCCTTTTTTTCACTTTCTGAAATACAAACTGTGGTGGGACATTTTTCTAGATGTGTATAAGTAAGTGGACAGTTTAAGGGTGAGAGTCTGTATTTTGTCTAAAAGGACAGTTTGAATCTATCCTTTCATTCCAACTCAGCAGAGCAGAGTTAGTGCATTTCCAGTTGAGGCCACTAGAGGGAGACAAATGACAAACAGAACAAATCTCAACTGCACGCCCACTGCTTCAGTGTTCAGTAACTAACCAGTGCCTTTGGTTGTACCCTCATAGGATGCACTCTCGTGAGATGCACAGACTTCTCACATCTGTTATTACTCCGTTAAAGCCAAGTTTATTTTTTCACAGCCTGCAAAACACAGGTTTAACATGCCCTGAGTTGACAGTGTATTCGGTCCACCAACCCTGTGGCCACCCTGTTGCTGCACAACTTATCAGCCCCCTGCTTCTACCCCATCCATCAATAAAATGAAACCTCCAGCTAGAAAATATGTGGGATGGTGGAATGTATTATTTGGCCTGCTAGAGTGGGCTGCTGGACGGAGTCAGGGAGGACAACAAATAGACCACAGTCTGTTTTTGTGAACCTACAAATTGCACCTATAATGATGGCAGAGTCTGGCCAGCAAGCTACAAATTAGGACTGCGTATTAAATGGAAACTTAATGAAGATGAACCTCTTGACAAAAACCGGCAACTGTAATTATGGCAGATAATTTATCTTATTTTCCATAATAATGTGTTGGACGCAAAATGATCTGACAATCCCTTGAGATCAGGTCATATGATCATCACTGCTGTTTTATAATTAAAATGTCCTCTAATAGGAGTAGTAATCTTATAATATTCCTAAATTAATCTCATACTTACAAGTATTAGATATACTACCATAATTCCATGTTTAAAATGCCCTCACTCATTTTTTTCCCCCATGTCTCCCCTGTCTGAGTCAACCCTCAGAGGAGCCTCTGCAGTTCTCCAGCCTGCCTGTGGGCTGATGTAGGACGTGTTCAAGTTGGAGGGAACTGATTTAGGCTGCAGTTAGCAAAGCTCTGAGGAGGAAAGTGACTCAGTGGCTGGAGTATGATCCTTTAGAGCCGGCGGCTTGGACGGTGGCCTCCAGACTCAGAAAGATGTCAGTAATGGATGTATCTGGTTTCCCAAACCCCACAGCACTTTAATCTGACACAATTACACACACACACACACACACACACTGCACCATTCAGCACTTTTGATTGGAGTCTTAACTTTCTTCAGTCATTCTGAACGTGTGATTGGAGACATGAGTGTTTTAGCGGCTTCAACATGCAATTTTGGTCACAGATCTGGTACTCAGCACTTTGGGGGGGGGGGGTGTATCATTATTGTGATACATCAGCAATGTTGTACACAGTTTAAAATGAATTATTTTTTAAGTTCTGTATCCGTTACAACAGAAAAACAGAATGTCATGGTACAAATAATGTACTGTAAACAACAAGGAGGGGAATCCTCAGCAGCTTTCTTTTAGTCTCCCCAGTCTCTGCCATTATCTCGGTTAATGCACCTCAAAGGCTCTTCATGCACAGCCTGTACTATAAATTAATTGTGTATTTGATCAGCTCCACTGACCATGAAGGTGCACTTTGTAGTTTACAATTACAGACTGTAGTCTCTGCATCATGTGTCTCCCTTTAATCTGACCATAACATGTCTCACACACAGTAGTCCTTCTCAAGTAAATGTACTGTCATGTTAAACACATCTAACCTGTTGGTCCACCTTGCAGATGTAAAGATTTATTGTCGGTGGTTCACCAGATGCTGCATAGTTTTAGTTGGTCATTCTCTAGTCCATCATCAGTGGTCAGTTTCTGGCCACAGGACCATTTTGGCTGGATATTTTTGGTTGGTGGACTATTGTCTGTCCAGCAGTGACACTGAGGTGTTTATAAACTCCTGCAGCACTGCTGTGTCTGATCTAATTTGTGCAACACACACACACACTCACACACACACACACACACACACACACACACACAAACATGCCATTACCATGTCGGTGTGTTGAGAATAATCCACTATGTGCCCACTTCATTATATAAACCATCATCATATCTACATAGCATTGCATGTGTTCAATACACATGCTTCAGTATGAGCATTTTCACAAAATGTTCATATTAATTTAGCTCTAGTCTACTGGACCCCACAGAATCAATTTAACATTCATGTTCCTAACAACATCATTAGCAGCCACTGCCTGAAAATCAGCCAAATGATCTTTCCTCTGGTCATTGTGGGTCAGTGTCCAAACATCATTCCAATTGACCTAAAAGCCAATGCAAAGCAAACAAAAAACAAAAAACAAACAAAAAAAACCCAATTCTAGCCAAAACCATTGAAGGAAGGATTGGGGTTTAGCAGCAATTTCCATTGCTGCATGACAGCACTTTTTCCACTAGTGCAACAAGCCCAAGGATCTTTCACCCCAAAGCCTCCAGATCAATTCAGTTCACTTTGCTTCAGTTTATTCAGTTGTTGTCCCTAAGCAACTTTCCAGAATAAAATGAGCAAGATAAAGGCGTTAGTCTCTGGAAAAGTTTAAAAGTTTGAGCTGGAGGAAAAAAAACAATGAGAGACACCAATACTCAGCAAGAAAGCAAACTCTATAAAAGCATGAGGGACAAAGGAAGAGAAGAACCCAGACTCAAAAGGAGAAATGCCTTAAGAATTTGAAGAAACTTTAAAATTAGCTTCAAAATGTTTCTTGACTGAGATGTACAGTTCTAGGTATAGAACTAGAGGTTCTTCAAACTTTAAAATGATCTCACACATATTATTTGCAAAAATTGTTCTTTAAATAACTTTCTACTGAAAGGTTCTTTAGGAAATGACACTTTTCTTTGGCATCACTGGTGAGTGCTTTACTTAGAGCAGAAGAAATACTTAGAACAGAGCATGCAGACCTTTTCCAAAGTTTCTTATTCCCTGTTTGGACTATGAACGACCTGAATTAAGCAGCACCACTCTAAATCTGACCCAAAGCTCCTCTTGAAGAATTTGCATTCCTACTTAAGCAGCCAAAACACCTCATTACTGGATATTGCTATGATTAGTGATTAATAATGATTAGGGGCTGGTTGTCAATCAATGTTCTTACAAGAACTGACTCAAATGCAGTCCTGGTCCATCTCACCATCACATGCCTCAAATACAATGGAGAAAGATCTCCCGGTTTGGATCCATAACTTGGTGTGGAGTTCACAGTTTTGGAAGAAGCAGGGAGAACCTGTCATGAGTCAGAGCTCGTCTTCTCTGCACCGGTGAACTCCAGTAATGGAAAACCTTCAATTTCCCAGACTTGACTGTTACTGTTAGCATCACTGCTGTAGACTGTGTTGCATGACTGATGGGCTGCAGTAATACTTTGCTATCTTTAATGAACACTTGTTCCATTACAAGACTTCACTTTGTGCAATGTTGTTTACTGATGTTTATTGATGTTAAATTACTAAACACACATTCATTCATTAATTTATTCATTTACCCATGCACCCAATCATGCAGTCACTCGTTCACTCATTCATTCACTCCTTCACTGCTTCACTGTACCTGCAGGCTGTAAGGCCGCCGTGCTGCGTCTGTGTGAATCCTCAGTCCGGTCTGGAAACACAGTGGTGATCCTCATTCCCCCTCTAACACACTGCACACACACACCGCACACACATGAGAGAAAGAAGAAGGGGAAAAAAAACGATAGGGTTTTCACTCCCAACAAAGACTGAGCTGTAGGGGAGGGACCAGAGAGAGAGAGAGAGAGAGAGAGAGAGAGAGAGAGAAGGACAGAGTAAAGAGAGAGAGTGAGAGTGAATGAGAGGGAGTGAGAGGAAGAGAGAAAGAAAGAAAGAAAGAAAGAAAGAAAGAAAGAAGAATATTTGATGGGCAGAGGAAGAGGGAAGAGGAGGTGAACAAAGAGAGAAGGAGAGTGAAGAGAGAGAAAGAAAGAAAAAAAATGAGAGAAAGACAGAAAAGATTGATGAATAGAGTGAGAGAGGAAGAGGAAAGAAGGAGAGGGAAGAGAGAAAGAAAAGAAAAGAGAGAGAAAGAAAAGAAAGGGGTATTTATTTGTATGTATGTATATATACAGGGATTGACATAATTATATATATATATATGTGTGTGTATATATAAAGAGAGAGAGAGAGAGAGAGAGAGAGAGAGAGAGAGAGAGACCAATAGATGGATAGGTCACTCCTTCAATAGATAATCAGTCAGTCAAGGCACATCATTCTTCATTTCATTACTGTTCAGATTAGTTCTAAATTTTTTTTTAACACTGCTGTCCTCCATGCAGCAGACTGGGACTTAATTCCCTGCTTTGCAATAAACCGAATCTTTCCAACAAAGAATTTGGCAGAAGATCTACATTTGTAACATGATAAAACTGAAAGCTCAATAAGAGCATCTGCCAAATATATAAATGTAAATTCAATTAAAGAATGGAAAACAGTCTTGCTGAAGTCTGAATTTTGCCTGCTTTTTAGATGACAGCATGTCACATAGTGTCAGAAACCACATAAGCAAGTCTGTTTTGTATATCTGAGTGCTGTTTGTATAATAAATATCTTTTTCATCAAACTATTGCTTTAATTCATTGTGTAGCTGGTCACAAGTTCGTATGTTATTAGGTCACATGCTCAAAACTCCAACCTAGCAACAAAGACATGCTGAACCTTCATGTGATGAAAAGCCAACGGTTTGACAAATGGAGTGCAAAACTGCTAAAGAGTTTCATCTGGTTCCATAAAGGCTGCCACACACCTTTACATCATCTTACTGATTCACTACTCATTAATCAGGCTTTCATCACTGACCACTGATGCACGTCAAAGTCAAAGAGCTTCGCAGTTTTAGAAATGTTTCCATTTTTCACCCTTAGATCCACATAACAAATCTATCATGACTTTTCATCATTTTCTTTGTATAATACACATACAAAGAGACACAAAATCAGGCAACTACAACTGAACCAAATGAAACAATATACATAGACATGATCCAAAGAAATAAAGCTGATGTGTAAAATAAGCCTCAACATTCTCCGACATAGATCTTGTCATTTAAATTATGAAACTACACTGATTGAACATTTTATTAGATGCATCTGAAGAAACTACTGGTCATTATATGAGTTCCACCTACCTTAAATGTCCATTACACATATGTGTAATTACAGACTGTAATTATGTGCCCAGTCCCAATTCTGAAGATCTACCCACCTTCTGGAGTTCAGCTCCAATGTTGATCCAACACAAAGGCCTAACGTAGGCCTTCTTGGGCAGAAGTCTCGGACCGGTATCAGTCTGTGAGTCATTTGGTCCCTGGCCGCACAGAAAGACAGAATAAAAATATTTTATTGATTATCAGAGTCTGAAAGATCTTTTATTTTGAAAAAACGCTCATCTTGGTTATATGATACAGTACATCAAAAATTTAACCCACAAACAAGCAAAAATGAGTACAAAATGAGCGCAATTTTAAAAAATTATTTTTTTATTGCATCTTTTTTATGAACATTTCAACAAACAACATACAACGAACAGACAATGCCCATCTTTTACAATGCTAGGAAAAGAAAGAAAGAAGGCAAAAAAACCCAAAACATTATTGCATACCAAAACTCAAAATATGCTTAATGAAACATCAATATAATCCAGGTAAGGCGTCCAAACTTGAGGAAAAGCTTCAGTAGACATATGAATAAGACAAGTTAAAAATTCTAAGGGAGTCATTTCCTTAATAATTTTGTGTCATCCTTTTAAGGATGGGGGTTTGTCACTGATCCAAGTTACCAATATATTTTTTCTGGCAGCAAAGGCTAGAATATCAAATAAACGTCTGTTGAATTTGTTCTGCAAATGTCCAGCTGGAAGACCTAAAATCAAAGACAATGGGTCCGTCTGTAGCTCGAGTCTAAACACACGGCTCAAACAAACAATAACTTTTGACCAATAAGCTCTGATAACAGGACAGTTCCAAAATAAATGGGTATAATCTCCCACCTCCACCTTACATTTGACACATAGTGGTGAATTGCTTGAGTTAAACAAGGGATGTAATATGCAATCTATGCACAATCCTAAATTGAGTAGCTTTGGCCCTGTTGCATGTAGAGATCTTATTTGCCTGACTCCAAACCAGTTCCCAATCCTCCTCTGTAATGGTCAATTGAGGCTCCCCCTCCCATAGCCTTCTCAGCTCCAGGGTATTGACCACTTCATATGAACAAAGACTGGTATAAAAATACGAAATCTGCTTACACGATGGAGGATTCAGCAAAATCTTCTCTGTAGCTGACATGGAGGAATTACTCATAAGAGTAGTGCTTTTAAAAATGTAATCCCTAATTTGAAGGAATCTAAAGAAATTAAATCTGGGCATTTTATATTTTATAACCAACTCTTCAAAAGACATTAAAGAACCTTCAGCAAACAAATCCCCAAGTCTAAAAATCCCATAGGAGTTCCAAGTTTTAAAACCCGAATCTGAGAGACTAGGCAAAAACTCTGGGTTAGAGAAGAAGACAAGTCAACCCCGCCCTCTATTTTACGTATAATAGACCAGGCCTTCCACGTATTACATACAATTCTGTTATCACATAATGTCTTAATTACCTTGAAACTTCTTACAAATAATAAATTTTGTAGAGGGCAAGGTGATTGTGAAGCCACTAAATCCAACCAAGTAGATTTCGGGTCCTTTTTGAGCCTTTCGGCTATGAATTTAAGCTGACAAGCCAACTAGTATTTTGTAACGTTTGGCAGATCTAAGCCCCCTGAAGAACCAGAAAGCTGCAATTTAGAAAATTTTAGCCTAGACTTCTGCTTACTCCATATAAATGAACTAAGCCATCCGTTTAATTCCTTAATTCTTTTATTTGGCAATAAAATCGGTAACATCTGTAGTGGGTAAAGAAGCCTGGGCATTACATTCATCTTAACTACAGCAATCCTCCCAAGCCAAGAAAGAGGAAGATCTGACCATCTAATTAGATCATTTCGAATTCTATCCAACAATGGGATGAAATTAACTTTAGACAATTGACAGATCGTGGGGGTTATATTAATTCCTAAATATGTAAAACAAGATTCCGAAATCATAAATGCAAAGGAAGACATATTAATTACACGTGTGCTTGGGTGTCTTAAACGCAAGGCGACAGATTTGGAGAAATTTATTTTGTACCCCGAGAATTTCCCAAAATAATTAATAATATCTACTACTCTTGGCACTGAAGATTCAAAGTTGGAAATGAAAAGCAGAATATCATCAGCATAAAGGGAAATTTTATGCTCTTTAGCACCCACTGAGACCCCGGAGATGGTTGCCTCCTCCCTAATCGCCAAAGCCAGTTGCTCTATCGCTAGTGCAAAAAGGAGCGGAGAAAGGGGACAACTCTGTCTAGTGCCCCAAAACAAAGAAAAATTGTCCGACCTGTGACCGTTAGTGACTACAGCTGCAAGAGGTGCGGAGTAAAGTAGACGAACCCAGAGAGTAAAGTTGTCACCAAGGCCAAACCTTTCTAGACTGTAAAATAAATAAGGTCACTCCACCCGGTTGAAGGCCTTCTCCGCATCTAGAGATAAAATGAGGGTGTCAATATTGCAAATATGAGAAAGCTCAAGGACATTAAGAAGCCGTCTAATGTTGTTACTAGAGGTTCGACCCTTTATGAAGCTTGTTTGGTCTTCATCTATTATAGATGGAAGTATTTTCTCCAATCCTAAAGCAAGGATTTTGGAGAGAAGCTTTAAATCTACGTTCAGCAAAGAAATCGGTTTATAGGACCCACACTTCTCTGGATCATTCCCTTTTTTAAAACAAGAGAAATATTGGCCTCTCTAAGTGACTGAGGCAGCTTATTTAACTGGAAAGAGTGGTCATACATAGCTAACAGGGGATCTATTAACAAATGCTCAAACTCTTTATACACTTCGCTCCCTAGTCCGTCTGGGCCTGGGGATTTACCAGACTGCAACCTACGTAAAGCCATTAGGGCTTCCTCTTTTGAAATGGGGGCATTAAAGGCCATTCTTTGTTCATCAGATATACTAGGGAGCGTTAAAAAACTTTTCATAGCAGTGTATTGTTGAGGAAGAATATTCAGAATGATATAAATCAGAATAAAACACCTTAAATGTAGAATTTATAACCCCAGAGTCAAATGATTTTTCTCCCATAGAATCCATAATAGAGGTAATGAATTGTGGACTAAATTTATTCTTTAATAAATAAGATAAATACTTATTAGGTTTATTGCCATGTTCATATAATTTTTGCTTTGAAAATAGTATTTTAGTATTGGCCTGCTGTGACAACAAAGAGTCTAGAGAGGCACGAATTGCACTCAGTTTCTCCGAATTAACAGAAGGAGGGTCATTTACATGATCTTCTGTAGCCTTCTGTTCCATTTCTAAGCATTTCTGCTTCTCTCCTTGCTTTTGTTTTTTTGTAATAGAATATGACATGATTAGTCCTCTAATGTAGGCTTTGCAAGTCTCCCACAATAGGGATGAATCATCGATCGACTCTTAATTAATTGACCAGAAAATCTTAAATTCAGAATTAAGATTTGAAAGAAACTTGTTTTCTTTAAGCAACAATATATTGAATCTCCAACGCTTAGTAAATTTTGATGGTCTTCCTACCAACATGTGTAGTGTTACCATAGCATGATCGGAAACAACATTGTTGCTTATAGTACAACTGGAGACATATTGCAGATTTGCACTAGGGGCAAAGAAATAATCAATCCTAGAATATGATTCATGAGGGCGGGAGTAAAATGTAAATTCTGTTTGTAATGGATTAAGAGAACGCCAAACATCAGTGTAACCTAGCTCTTCACACAAAGCAGATAATGTTTTAGCTTGCTTAGAGGGAGGGAGATTTTTTGAAGGGAGTCTATCCAATAAAGGATTCAACACACAATTAAAATCCCCCCCAATAATCACTGTACCAGATGCAATATCTAACAGATCTGAAAAGGCCTTAGTAAGAAGCTCAGGAGCAAAGTTTGGCAGAGAATATATGTTTAGAAGGGTTATCTCCTCTCCAGATAATAACCCCTTAACAATAACATAACAACCTTGTTTATCCTTAACACTATTCAAAATCTTAAACTGTACATGTTTACTCACTAATATAGCTACCCCCCCTACTGCTAGTTGTGAAAGAGGAAAAACAGATATGACCTCTCCACTTATGTCTAAGATTTGAGTGCTCCTTGTCATTTAAATGGGTCTCCTGCAACAGGGCCAAATCAGCACGCACTTTACTCAGCCAATCATAAACCTTCCGGATTTTAATTTTACCATGCAAACCTCTTACATTCCATGTGGAAACTCTTAAATTGCTATTAACCATCTATTCATATACATTTTAATGCAATGAAGGCATAGAAAGGCGCGTAAAGTTAAACGAAAGCTTTTCATCGAGACAAAATTCTCTGCACTGAATTTTTGCATACAGTAACAAAACACAAATACACACACACAAAATAAACACATTTCAAGCATTTCTGGGCAATAGGACATAAATTGGAACTCAGGAACCGAACATATAAAGAAGAAAATGGGGCACTTTCCTTTCTCAAATAACGAAACCGACATCCCTTCCGTTCAGAAAGTCCAAAACAGAATGCTTTCAAAAACAACTCACCCAAGAAGTAAACAAGCTTACCCACATTGTCCGCTCAGCCAGAAATGATAGGAAACGCAAATCGAATGAGAGACACACACTCTATCCTTTACTTCAGCACACAGAAAAAAAGGCACCAAAAGGCCCAACCTGAATAGTCTCCTATTCAAGACTCAATTGCGGAGCCGTCCAGAGGAGGTCCCTCAATTGCAGCTGGTCGTACATGCAGCTCCTTCTCTGAAATAAATTCTGAGACCGCTGCAGGTGTGCCGAGGATCTTGGAGATATTCCCAATTGTTACTCGCAGTTTAGCTGGATATAACATTGCATAACGAACTCCGATCTCTTGCAAGTGATGTTTAACCGAATCAAATTCCTTGCGCTTTCAGAGCACCATGGCGGAGAAATCTTGATAGAAAGATATCTTACTGTTGTCAAAGCACAGATTTCCATCCATGGACAACTTTCTATTTGCATCAAGAATCCTCTGTTTATCTCCGAAGTTATGCATGCGCACTACCATAGGTCTGGGCCTCTCCTTGACACCTGGCCTGGGCGGTAAAGTGTGGTGAGCCCTTTCAATCTTGATGTAGCCCCCTTTCGTCTGCAAATGAAGAACCTCCGGGATCCATTTTTGTAGAAATAGTACCGTGTTAGAGCCTTCGGTCCCCGAATATTTTTGCATCATCCTCTGTTCTCTAAGTCATCTACGTGTTCAGTAAGTGATACAACTTGACTTTCAAGGGTTAGAACACAGGCTTGCATACTCTCAGCTAACTCCTCCGCTGAGGCAGTTCTTCGTTCGGCCTCATCCAGCCGAGCTTTGCAACTTTCCAGTTGTTGAGAGTGAATGTGCACAACCTTGGCTAGAGGGTCGGGTTTGGCATCTATTGTTTTCAAAATCATCACCGTCATATGTTGAAACGCCTTCGCCATGGCCGGACTTAACTCGAGATCATTGCTAGCCTCATCCTCGCAATGTTCTGTAGGCTCATGTGACACGGACGGGGAAGCGTCCTTCCTTTCAGTTTTCTTCGCGTTACGAGGCATTTCCGAAAAAGATTGTGGCCAAAAAGATTCCAAAGACATAATACTACGATCGCATAGCCAAAGCCGTAAGGTTGCATTCTACATGAATGAAAAATTTAAGTAATTGGCTGATTGGAGCGGGACCTTGTGAAAACCGCTGCTACTCCCTGTCCGCCATCTTGCGCCCCCCACCACCAGTATTTTAAGAAAACACTAGTTAGAAAAGATGCCTAGAAGCCGGCTAGTATATTCTGAGAAAAACAAAAGCCTTTTTTGCTTCTGCTGCAAGCTGTTTTCTTATTGACACATCAATTTAACAAGTTCTGGACTGACAGATTGGAAGCATGCCAGTTCTCATCTCACCTCACATGACAATAGTCCTGAACTCCACAACCTGATGAAAGCATGGAAAGAACTGGTAGTGAGGATTAAAAAAGGTGGAGAGCAGTGCCGACTCGGCTCACTGCTGTTATTCAGTCTCTTGCAATCAAACATTTAGCACTAAGGGGACACACAGAAACATCGTTTTCTCCATCAAATGGCAGTTTTCTAAAAGAGGTTGAACTCATGCCAAGGTTTGATCCCATAATACAAGAGCACATTAACCATGTCCAGAAAGGCACTTCCAGTCACACCAGCTGTCTCGGTCACCATGTACAAAATAAATTCTTTGATTTGTTGAGTAGCAAGATCACTTCAACAATGGTTGATGATATCAAGCTGACAAAGGTTTTATCCACAATTCTAGATTGCACTCCAGATAATAGCCACACTGAACAGCTGTCAGTGGGATTCAGATTGTGTCGTTACAAGAGAAGCCCCATATTAAGGAGTTTTTTTATGGGTTTTTCGGAAGCTGACGAATCCACAGGGAAACATTTCACATCCATGATTTTAAACAGGCTGGAAGAGCTGAAAATTCTCTTTGAGGACTGCAGAGGTCAATCACAATGGGGCCAACATGAGGGGATAAAACAAGAGCATCCAAGCCAGGCTCCTGGAACTGAATCCTAGAGCTCTCTTTGTTCCCTGTGGAGCTCATACACTGAATTTGGTTGATTC
>JBBJLS010000041.1:24650589-24665244 GCA_037577275.1 Bryconaethiops microstoma | reverse complement strand
CACACACGGAGGAAATAATTATTTGACCCCTGGCTGATTTTGTACAGTTATTAAATAAAAAAGATGTTGAAAGTCTGTAATGTTGATTATTCTTTAAAGTGAAAAGTGAAAGTGACCATTCTGTCATACGTGAACACACCACAGCACACAGTGTGAACAGCACTGAATTCTTTCTCTGCATTTAAGCAGTGGGCAGCCAGAAATACAGCGCCCGGGGAGCAGTGTGTGGGGATGGTACCTTGCTCAAGGGTACCTTAGAGGTGCCTAGCAGGTCTTAGGAATCAAACCCACGACTTCCTGATTGCAGGGTGAACGCCTTAACCACTAGGCTAGCCATATGCCAAAAATTAAATTTACATTTTTTAATACTTTTACAGCAAAAATGTGTGCAACAGGCAGATTTGCTCAGTTTGGTTCTGAGTGCCTGGTCGAGAGAACCTAGAAATGGCAAGCTGCTGGCGCTGGTATCGGGCTGTGCTGGCTCGGACTGCTAAGCTAGCTCCTAAATGCTTTACGTTGCGGTGATATTTTAGACCTGATGCACGCCAACATGGGTACCGGAATATATATGTATGTATGTATGTATGTATATATATAATTTTTTTAAAATTTATATATATTTATTTTTATTTTTTATATATATATATATGAAAATTGAACAGCCATGACATTTCATGGGAGGGTTGCTAGAAAGCTGCCCGTTTCAACTTTGCCAGAGAGCACTTGTACAAACCAAAGGCCTTCTGGAAGTCCATTCTCTGGCCAGACGAGACCAAAATAGAATTTGGTCACAATCAAAACAGACATGTTTGGAGAAAAGCCAACACGGCACATGAAGAAAAGAACCTCCTCCAAACAGTGAAATATGGTGGTGGAAATGTGAAGGTCTGGGGCTGCTTTTCTGTTTCTGGACCTGGACGACTCCATATTATCCAAGGAACTATGAATTCTTTGGCATATGAACAAATTCTTGACCAGAATCGCCTGCCATCAGTCAGAGTTGAAGCGGGCACAAAAATGAATTATGCAACAAGACAATTACCCAAAGCATTCCAGCTAAACTATAAAGGAATGGCTTCAGAGAAAGACGATTCGCACTCTGGACTGGCCCAGTCAAAGTCCGGACCTTAACCCGAATGAAATGTTGTGGCGAGACCTGAAGAAGTTGGTACATGCCAGATGTCCCTCCAACCTCTCTCAACTGGCTGAGTTCTGCAAGGAGGAGCGGGCAAAAATCCCCATAAGCAGATTTGAGAGACTGGTTAGTGGTTACAGAAGATGTTTAGTTGCTACTAACACATACTTTTGCACATGTTAAATTTTTAGTTTTTGTGAAATAAACCGCCTTTGTTGAATTAAAAATTGAAAATATATCTTTTTCTGTGTCTGTATTTGGAAGGTGTACTTTACAAATTGGGGTTTGGATGTATGTGTAATAAGGTTATTTTAATGTTTTTTTTACTTTTAATGTCTGGAGGGTTCATACATTTTAAAGCAGCATTGTATAATGTTCCTTTCCAATTCAATGGTACTTCCAACAACCTTTGTATTATGTGGAGGTTCACATTGTCATATTTCATTTGGTTCTTTTAAGAACCATCCATTGAAGGGATCTTCAGGGAACTGAATAATTCTTCTATGGCCTTGCCTTCTGAAAAAGGCCGAAGTGTGTTGATACAAGCTTGGTGGAACTCGTGAATCATTAACAGTGCATTGATGTCTGCATTGTTCGATGTGATGAAGATTATAGTGTAAACCGTTTATCTCGTTTACATCACTTTGTATCGAACTAAAAAGAAAACCGCTGGTGTTCTCCATCCCTTCTGATCACATCTTTCCCTCGTGCGCTGATAAAGGGTGATGGACTGGCCTGATATCTAGCGTTGTGTCTGCTGACAGAGTGCCAACTGACCAAAACCTGCTGACAACATCAAGCTCTGCCTGTCATTAAGGTTAATGACTCTGCTGTGTGTGTGTGTGTGTGTGTGTGTGTGTGTGTGTGTGTGTTTATTTAGTAGAGGGTCATTCAGAGAATGAGTTCACATTTTTTATCCAGGTGTGCTGTACCACTTAGTGATGAATGATGCCTTTATGCAGTATATGAATGCATAGGGTCTATGGAGGAACACAGATAAGCTCTCTCACACACATACCAGAGGTACGTTCGCTTTGAAAGCGGGAAAGTCTTCAGACACCATAGACTAGGATGATGAAGCATTTTGTTCTTGATGGGCACCTGAGTCTGATCAAATCATATCAAACATCCCAACTATCTCAAGCAGCAGGCTGTTTCCACAGAGGTCACATCTGAGGCAGCCTTTTTTGAGCCCAAGGCCATGGTCAGGTAAATGCTGATCTGAATGCCTCCTCTGTAACTAAGAGGTGTAAAGGGAGACTCTCAGACGCTCTCTGATTAGTGTTGGATAAATATTTAGGATAGGACTATGTCTAAGTGGAAAAGCCCACTTGGCGCTCCACGGCAAAATAAACTCTCGAGTCCAGGCCTGATTTGTGCTGATTGCCGTCTGGGGGGATGAACGTATATCGTCCACGTTTTCTACTGGGTATTCCAGAGGCTGCTGATCATTACAGGATACTTAAACTTCATCAGATCTCAGTTGCATTCTGAAAAACTTTGTATTGAGCATTTTGAGAGTTACTGTGATTTAAAAATAATTTCTGTGAATTTCAGTTTTTCTGTTCATTAATATTTATTCACTACAAAGCTTTTAGCCTTTGTTTAGTTAGGGGACCATGTTGTTCTTCAGTTATTCTAAGTGCCACTCTGGTTTATTCATTATTTATTTATTTATTCATTTATTATTATTTATTCATTTCAAAAGTTGTAGCCTACTAAAAGTTTATTTGCTTGACCACATCTGTTATGGGACCATATTGCTCTTTGGTTATTCTAATTGCCTTTCTGGTTTATTTACTGCTATGGCTCCTGCTCCTTGGTGTTAGGATGCTAGGAGTTCTGTGCCTCTCTTGTGGTTTTATGATGTGGCTTTTTGTTCCCCTGTGCCTTTGACTCTAATGAGCTAAATTTGGCCTTATTGCCTTGTTTTTCAGACAAGCTGAAAGTCTGGATTAATTGAAAGAAAGTGAGGGCACTTGTAGCAGCTGCTCTGCTAGAAAAATCAGCCTGCTTTCTGAGGATTAATGGCGCCTGCAAATGCTGGGTAAATCTTAGTGAAGTGTGAAATAGTTACTTAGACATTTTCTGCACTTGCTGATATTTTCCAACCGACTGAGCAACTGAGTAGACCTATACTAATGTTATTGTACATTAGTATAGTCTACTCAGTTGCTCAGTAGGTGTGGACTACATGATAATTCGAATTATTTAGCTGGCCCTTATTGATTACTAGTTACAAGCACACTTGCTCCCACATTCAAAGTAATGTTGCTTTTCCAAATGGATCCATTCACCATTCTTCTTCTAACTCCAAAGGGCAGCTAGTCTAATGCTTTTTTTATGCGTCTTACTGAAATGTCCAGTATGAAAACCCCACTTGAACCAGAACGAGGAAATTAAGCAAGAAGGAAGGTGGAGTGCTCCAGGGGTTAATAGTTGGCCCACTGTGGTTTTCCTGCATCACTGCATTTCGGTTGAATTCCGCCAGGGAAGGAGTGTTCTCCACTCTTCTCTTTTCAGGCCGAGGGAGGGGAAAGGGCTACACAACATAGTAATTGATGCCGTGGGACTAAAGTGCTGAAAGCTGTGAGACCTCACATCCACAAGCTGGAGTTGACCCTACCCATAGTCCTTCCTAACCAAAAGCCCACGCCCTTTCTACCTGCGGTTCAGGCAGGATGTTATAACTGTGTGCGCTCTGTGCTCTGTGTGTCCTTGAGGGGGGGAAAGGAAGAGAGAATGAAGTCTCTGTGGAAAAGAAGAGAGGAAGAAGGAGCAGCCTGGAGCTTTTCACAGACGGCCTCTGTGCTTCTATATTATCTCACTTAATGAACTGCCTGTGCGAATTAAAGCCAAGCGCTCCATGGCTGAAAAAATGAAAGCAGTGCCACACAAAACATTCTCAGCGGCCTACCTGAGATCGAGTTTCACTCATATACGTATGTAATGTAAGATGTTTTTGCAAAATACCGGCAGCTAACAGATGCTCTTTCAGCTTGTGGTGAAAACAAGTGCTAAGAGCTGTGCTCAGTTGCAAATGTGACACCTCAGCAGAGGAAACTGCTGACCACAGTGCTCCCTTGTGGGGGTTTGTGTACCAGCTGGTACAGCATGGATGCTAACGTGGTAGTCCAAGCAGTTTCTGAGTAAGTCAGAAACTGTCAGAATTGTCAAGTCATTGTCAAAATTGCCAAAAGTCAAAACTGTTTAACAGGAATAGCCCTTGCCTCTGTAAAAGCCTCATCTTTTACTTTACTCATTTTACTGGATATCTCTCAGACTTAGATCATGAAGAACTTATTAATCACCTGATGATCCTTGTTTATCCAGGATACAATTTGATCTGCTGTAACAGTGTGAGCATTGAGAATATCCAGTGGTGAGACCACAGGACAGGTCAGTACCTACATTGGAAATGCCCACGTGCCATCAGTTGATCCAATCCTGCAAAGTGGACAAATCTCAGCATGGTTGCCCATCAAAAAAGCTCTTGCATTCCTCAGTCCAGAGCTCATAATCTCTGACCAGGTTTCCTCTTTGTGGTCTGAATGAACCAATGCTTAAAATAATGATTAAGGTATAAAAGGTATAGTAGTGTTAAAAAGGCAAAACTTCTGCAAGTTTTAGTAGGACCTGTTTGCCCAATGTATGGTAGGGCCTCCATCCAGACAAACCCAGCCTCTTTTCCCCTCAGTTGGAAGGGCAAAGCCAAGTTTTCTTTGCTTGTGATTTCACTTATTGGTTCTAGATGTCTGTGAATAAGACCTCAGAAAGAAAATGAAGAGAATGACTCTTCCTTGTGGTGTGTTTTTTACTGTAGCTTTCATCTAGTGGCTTTCTTTGACTGCTGCATCTTCAAATAAAAATGTTACAAAATATGATGCCATCTCATGCCCTATTACAAAAGCATATTCATTGTTATATGTGATCTCTTGTGTCTTTTCTTTTTTCTAAAAGAAAATTTGCATGGTACTTGCTAGGTACACAATTGCATTATCACATTGATCTGTAGGTGGTGACTGAACTCTGAGTACTTTATATAGTCGCTCATTCCAAAACAGAATCAAACTATTACCAAATTACAGCCTTGTTTGCTGACACATCTTTGTTTATCTAGGCAATAGTTTGATCTGCTCATACACAGTGAGCTCATGCTGAAGCAATCCGCTGCCACCACAAACCATAAGTGGGGGCAAAATCCATGCCCGTCATATTTTTACACTGCTTCAAGCACAGCTTTAAAGCACCACTTTCTTTTAACAGTCTTAACTGTTTTTTGACTGACGTTACCAAAGTACAATATCGCAACAGCAACTGTAAAAACTGCCATAAAGCAGATTGGTGTACATAAGAACGGCTGTAAACGACGTTGGTGACTGTAGGAAAGATAATAAAGGAGGTTGGTGGCCATAGTGAAGAGCATTTAAGGATGTTGGTGCCTAAAGGAAGGGATGTGAATGTGGTTGATGCTCACAGGAAAAACAGTAAAGAAAGTTGGTATTAATTGGAAGGGCCATAAAAGAGGTTGATGGCAGCAAGAAGGGCCCTAAAGAGGCATGGACTGTATAAGAGGTTGGTGCCCACAGCAAGGGCCTAAACTGAAGTAAATGTTCAGAGGAAGGGCCGTGAAGGAGGTAGATGGCCACAAAGAGAGCTGTGAAAGAGGATGGTGGTCACAGGAAGGACTGTAAAGGAGGCTGGTGCCCCCAGAATAGGCAGTAAAGGCGGCTGGTGCCATATAATATGCTGCTGCCCACAAAAAGAGCAGTTGATGACATTAGTGTTTGTAAAGTTAGCTTAGCTATCAATTTTGGGTATATATAACTGCCCACTGGTGTTGCCAAGCTGGCTTCTGAGTGGACAGACTATAAGGATTTTAGTTCCAGTTTCTGTGGAAATGCCCTCATGTGAGTCAGTTGAGCCTATCAGCAGACAGGTCAAGTAGCAGCGTAATTGTCAATCAGGCCTCTTCCACATGTACTGGCGTCCTCTGGTCTTTTATCTTCAGTGGTTCGAGGTCAGTTGCAAGATAGTGGTGATGCCATTTAATTCTAATTTTAGGTACAAACGCAAACAAATGCCAAACAATGTCTGTTACTGTCAACTTAGATATAGTATCTGCAGTGTTTATGGCATTTAGCAGAGGCTCTTATCCAGAACGACGTACAGCAGTGCTTAAGTAGTCCATACCTGTAAAAGCTATACTTAAATCGACATCCGCTATTCAACCAAGTTACTGCTAGCTAGGTTACACAGCTTAACAAACCCTGTCAAAAAAAGAGGTGTGTTTTTTTTTGTATTAGGTCGATATGTCCGTTCAGAGGCACGTTTAAAAATATAGATGATGGAGCCAAATGAGTTTAGTGTTTTACTTTAGACGGTGCTTTAAAACTCTGCATGTAACTCCTATTGACCCAGTGTATATACCTGGTTATCTGCTTAGAGGTGGAACAGACTCTGCTCTGTCCTCTGTGTGTGTGTGTGTGTGTGTGTGTGTGTGTGTGTGTGTGTGTGTGTGTGTGTGTGTGTGTGGAGATCACATGCTCCTGCCTTTCACGTCTCCCTAGGTGGGCTGCATGAGTATGTGTGATAGACCAGGTGTGCCCCCAGGTGTGACCACCCACAGTAGCCAACACTTGATGTGATGTGGTCAGAGGATGAGATGATGTCCTTACACATACACACATGCATAAGCACACACTGTGCTGTTGCTCATGTCTTTTGCAACACTCTACTTAAACAAGGTTAAGGTCAAGCAGAATACTGCTTTTGTTTTGTTTTGGAGACCAAGTCCTATTTAAACTGGATTGTTTTTCCAGAGGAGGCGGTGTAATGTATTGTGTGGGATTGAACTGGCTCAGAATAAAGTTTCCATGTAATAATCTAACATTCCCACACATAACCCAGATATTCCTTAAAATCATGGGCTAAAATCACTCCAGAGTCATTACATAAAAACTACATGCTCTGCAGATTCATACTGGATAAAAATCTCTCCAGATTTGTACTATTTTAATTTTTTTTATTTTTTATAGACTAACAGTCTGTTAAAAAAAACCCCAATGCAGATTCATACTGGATTAAAATGCGCTTACATTATAGAAGCTCTTCAAGCAAAACTAATCCAGCACCAATACGGCTTAAGCCTCTAAAGTGCGTGAACCACAGTTTGCTGAGGCTTTAGCAGTTTGTGCTGTTGTGGCAGTGGAAATGACATGAAATTAAAGAGATTAGAATTTCAGAGTGTTTAAGATTTTTAGTCTGAAACGTGATTAAATAATGCATGGGTGATGTATTTGACTCAATCTTGAATATGATTTGACTGATTATTTTGTATTCTGAGTGTATTCCTTTTTCTGGCAAGTTCAGTTCTGCTTGTCTTTGAGCAGCGTAAAGGCTGACAGCTAGCTTCTCACTGGCCTGAATGGGATTTTTGCCAGCCTTCTGTAAAGTCTGTCCAACCTTCCAAAAGAACGTTTGTGATCAGAGCATAATATGGTTCCAGGAGGACGCAAGACTTGCCTTTGATGTTCACATGTTTTTGTTTTAGTGTAGCATCATAATTGTAGGATTACAGTTGACAATATAATGTTATAATTTATCATTAGGACTATTGTCATTGATTTGTGTTGATTATTGATGGCTTTGGGGCAGATGGGACCAATAAAGTAGCTTCAGTTTATCCAACCTATTACTGTCAGAACAAGGCCAATGCAATCCTGTTTAAAGCAGCCTGGGCGATGTGAACTCCGATCTGAATATGATCTTGCTTAACTCAGAGTAGTGCTTTCTGTTGCAGCAAGCATGGGGATTACCTTTGCTCCAGCAACTCAAAGCCATGGCCTGTGCTCACTCAGCTAGGAAAGGTATTTGCTTGTCTGAGGCACAAGTCCATCTCTCTTTTTCTCTTTATGTGTTCAAGTATGGCCAGCTTTTACACAGCGCTGCCCTCCATGTGGGTGGGCTTTGAGCTGGACCAAGGGGAATTGTGGGTAGACCGAGAAGGCTTTGGGGTCCTGCCTTGACCCATGCTCCGGACGGTTGGCAGCGATTTTATCACTTAAGTGAGGCATAAGATTCAGTGGTCTGTACACACATAGTGTGGATACATCTATTACACAGAGCTGTGCCACTAATTTGCAGTAGTATACTGTAAACAAATTTTGCACACAAGTGTGTACACTTTTTTGTTCTTTGTAATTACATATGCAGTATAGCGCAAATAGAAAGCAACTCTCAGAAGCTGACCTTAGCTTCAGGACACAAGGCTGGATGTATTTAGGCAGCTGAAAATGTCTTGTTTTCTTTTTCCACATGATGCTAAAACCCTTTGTGGTTTGCATAAAATGTCAATTGGGCTCAGTGCAAAAAGTGGTACTTTGTGTATTTGGGATTTGAGATAGTCTAAAATCCCTGTGCACATCTTTAGCTACTATCTCCATTTATTATTTTGTGGACCTTGTATGCAGCCCTGAGGGACGCCTGTGTGAGTAGCCGTAATAACAAGGCCGTTTACGCTCCTTGTTGAATCTTTCTGTCAAGGTTGGCAATCAGATCTGCACAGTTTACACCTAGCTGATTTCTAACAAATGTGAGTAAGGATAAAACTATGCTGTTTAGCCACTGGCTGCTGCCTATCCTAAATGTTTAGAAGCTTGGATTGCTGCCAGCTTGTGCTCTGGCTCCTGAGGGACCTGACACGCGAGGCATTAAAAAGGCCTACTTGGCAGACAGACATAAAATACTTACATGCGGTTCACATCCCTCTCTTTTCCCTCCAGAGTCAACGCAAGCTCAATTTTCAAGGCCATTTCAAGCAACAAGTGCATTCAGATTCTCTTGGGGTTACACTTCAGCTTGACTGACACTGACATATTACAGTTTCACAGCCATGAGAGATGGAGTGTGAGGATATTCACCAGAGTAAGTGTGATATTTTGGTGAGCTTGCCAGTTCTCAAGAGTCAGCCTTGACTCAAATGACTGACCGAGTTCTCCCAGAATAACAGAAATTCTATACTTGAAATTTGGTGCTTTAAAAAATTCAGGTAATTCCATCAAAGTAAAAATAATTAGCATTTGGGTCCTTCTTTGTCATTTGCTATAACCAAAAATATGCGTTATGATTGTATAGTTCTTTGACTGGTTGTTGCCAACAATGCCATGCTCAACTGATGGACATTTTGGACAGATAGCGTAAATCTGTTGTCTAAAACCTTTTGAAGTTATTTTTAGGTTATTTTAAATCTGGTTAAGTTTCACCAGTCAGATAACCACCAGTCAGCGTTGCTCAATCACGTTCTAAAGCTTAAACATGGAATTCTTTTGTACTTTTAAAATACTGTGTATTTTTATTGTGTGCTGTAGTTTTACATTGACTTCTAGTAAAGATCTGAACATCTAATCTAATGCTACCTACTGACCAGTCCTTCCTACTCTGTCATGTTGTGGTCATGTTCTGGTAGGCCTAACAAAAAATTCTGAAGTTCAACCATTATGTGGTTACTGTAGTTTCTCTTCTGTGTGACCAGGCTAATTCAATTAGAATGAAGCCAGTCATGGAGGTGACTGTTCCTCAGGCTGAACTTGAAGTGTGAATCATGGGAAGTTGTAGAGAGTATGGTTAGATGGACTGTCATCCTTGTTTGCTTTTTGCTCTTCTTTTCAGAAGAAGCCCCTGTGGATAGCTACTCAAATCGATCCTCATTGAGTCAATGTTCTCCAGTGTCAAATTTCCCAGCTCAGGAAACGGCCAGGGAGGTTTTGCCTGTCAAAGCTGCTTCTGACTGAGCTACGTTGTAGCAGGTTAACATCAGATCCAGATGATTGGCTGCAGTTTGACATTTAGACCCAATTCACATGCAAGGGTTCCTCTCCCAAAAGTGGCCAGGAATGCAGTGTCACCCTCTTTCTTCCCCTTAGCACACTGAGCTGTTATGCAGTTTTGCTGGTGATAACTTTTGTTATACTGTTTGCTCCTCCTTTAAACAAAGTAGAAAGACTGAGGCCTCATGATTCAGAATAATCAACCAATTTGCCAAAGTGTGTATGCTGAGTTTATGTCAATGCTTTGGAAAAGGTCAAGCAGGCACTACTGTCCCAGTGGGATGCAAGAGTTCCAATAAACAATTGTCATACATGACTCGTTATTTCTCTCAAATTTCTTGGAAAAATATTCTTATGACTCACAACAAACATCCCTTAACAACATCTCTTTGGGCCATCATTTTGAGCCACTGGCAGCACTATGATTGGGCCCGGTGAACCTAGGTCCACCCCTTTTTGATACTGGCGCACCCAAAATGACTGCTTAAATTTACTTTTAATATTAAGAACCTTATGAATAAACCAAAACACTGTTATGAATCTGCACTCACTAAAATAGACATGCTTTAAATTTTTGACACGAGACAATCAACTTTTTAGCTTAACAAGAAACCATATACCAACATGTTGGTGGTGTGTGGACAAAGGCAAACCATTGTTTTGAGAGGAGCAGCAACAGAAGATTCTGCCATCTCATCGCCTTTTACGTCCACATTATGTAAAATAAAAAGTGCTTCATCAGATCAGGCCACCTTCTTCCACTGCTCCATGGACAGGAGTCAGCATGGGCACTCGGACCGGTCTGTGGCTACATAGCATATGTAGCAAGCTGTGACACACTGTAATCTGACACCTTCCTACCATGGCCAGTATGAACTTTTTCAGCAAGTAGCTCTTCTGTGGGACAGGACCAAATGGGCTAGCCTTCATTCTCCATGCAAATTAGTGAGCCATGGTCGCCCATGACCCCTCTCGGTGGTTGGCCTTCCTTGGACCACTTTTGTTAGAAACAAACCACTGTTTACCTGCTCTGCTTTATTAAAATAATTACATTGTTATTTTGTACCTTCCCGTTCACAGCATTCATTAATTTATTTTCAACTTTACTACTTTACTACTACTTTACTACACTAAACAGTTTAATCTTTTTCCGTCATTGAGAATATTCAATGGATAGGCTAGTTCAAAAAAGGTCATTTCATTAATAAAAGAACACTATTAGGTAGCCTAATGAAGTAGCTAATGCTATTCAAAACTTGCTGCTACTTTTGGTCCTTGTTAGCCACATTAGCAGCATTTGGTAAACTTTCTTTTTAATCTGAAGCAACTGTGCAGCTGTCTGGGCCACACCATGAACTATTGTGTTTATTTTCCCATGATATAGAGAGCCTGATGACATGCAAAGTATTTATTAGCAAGTGTTAGCAAATGTATTCCCCTATCTTGGGGCCTTCTTCTAACTGCTGTGAGAGTGTTGCTTCTTTCACACATTATTGACATAAATCACTGTGTTCCACTTCTGTTCCTCAGTCTGGTCCAGGACATTGCACAAGAAGCAGGATATGTGAAGAATGGAACAGCTTGCTAATGCTACTGTAAATATTAGTCATGGTCCTAAGTTGTAGCCACACCAAAAGGTTTCTGAACCTGCAATCTACACCTGTTTTAAAAGGGACGAAAAACAGCACATTAGGAGGGTTTTTATGATGATTTACAGTCATGTCTGTCAGCGTTTGGTGAGGGCGTAGCACTGATTAGCCTTCTTGTACAATGTAAGGCCTAGTAACTAGCTACCATAGGTTCATTAGGTCATAAAGCTAAAAGGTCATGATGTAGGAGTGTTTGTCTCAAGCATTTGTGTTTCTCACAGCTCAAAATAAGAGCGGCATGGTGGCGTCTATGTTTTATTCCCAGCTGGGGTATCCAAGGGTCCTTTCTGTGTACAGTCAGCATGTTCCCCCTATGTCTTCATGGAATTCTGCTGGGTGCTCCGGGTTCCTCCCATAGTCCAAAGACATGGACGTCAAGTAAAATGGAGATGCTAATTTTACCCTAGGTGTGAATATGTGTGTGTGCATGAATGTGTTTGTCTCTATGTCTGCTTGTTAAGGACTAACGTCCAGTGTGGTTTTCTGTCTGTCACTGAATTGCAATATTCTTCAGCCCCTCTGTGACACTGGTTGAGCTCAAGTGGCTCATATAATAAAAGAATGAACAACCCAAAATATCAGTCAAAATCAACACCTATTAGTCTTTACTTCAGAGGCAGATAAGAAACATAATAGTACTTCTGATAGAATTATATTGATAGCACATATCAAAATGTACAGTTTTCTAGAGCTTTCATACCAAAACTTGCCAGTCACAGAGTGTGACTTTATACTCTTTTCATCTTCTCAAGATCAACGTGTGACTCCGATGCTTCAGGCTGATTTGGGGATCATTCCCAGGCTTGTCAGTTCTGAAGTGTGCTATTTTCTGTCTGCTGAAAAGCACAGACATTTGATGGGCCTCTTCTATCGCCTGTGACTGTCACACACCAGGGCTTTTTAGGCCGATGGCAGTTGTTGACAGACAGCTGAGAGAACAGGGATTCAAAGACAAAATAAAGAAGAAATGATGATGATTAATTTTATTTGACATATAATGATAGTGACAAATGAAAGGAAAGCCTCAGTAAGAGTGGAGAAGCATAACAAATGACATCCTGCCATGCTCTGTGGTGGGTATAAAAAGTTGAGCAAGTCCAGTTGCTCCTGATTTTCAAGACGGCAAGAGGACGAGATCTAAGGGTTCATTATTGGGACATGAGTGAGAGTACAACTGTTCAGAGGGACATCTGTATTTAGATCAATGTAAGAGACATCAGTTAACATCAGTGGTATGCGAGTGTTGATATGCATGTGTGTAGTAAACCTGAATTGTACAAGAGTGAATGCCTAAACATTACAGTGGTCTAGTGGCTCTGATATGCTCTAGGGGGGCATTTTCTGGCGTGGTTTAGGTCTCCATAAAAAACACGGTCATTGCAAATTAGCAGAAGTGTGTTCTGACTAATCGTCTTGTGATGAAACTTTTTTTTTTTGTTGGGATTGGTCTTTTCCAGGACAACAGTGCCCCCTTCCATAGGTAGTGAGGGGTCACGGAATGGTTCGGTGAGGATGAAAGTGATGTAAATCAAATGCTATGGCCTTTACAGTCACAGATGAACATATAAGGGACATTTTGGACAGTGCTTAGCACACCGAGGGACTATATTTTGGAATAATTGTGTTCCAGTCCTCCTGGAATAGATAAGGAATCCATGCCAAAACTCATTAAACTGTGTTTTTCCACCATATATGCATGTCATGATTACTAATGCGAATCCGCAGTCTGCACTCTGGTCATGAAGGTAGTTGGGGTTTGCTGAGGGTTATTTGGTGGTCACATGGTTTATCATGTAATGCTAGTCTTAATGATAAAGAAAAGCAGCAACAATATAGGAACTATCCATGACTCTGTAATGATTCTGTTATTACGTTGGACCAATGAATGGTGTATTTGAGCACGATTGTAGCTTTTGTTTTGTAGCTGAATTTTTGTGTGTAACTGAATTATCTTATTTTTTTAAACCCATATTTTTTTAAAACTCAAAGCTCACACAGTGAACTAAATTAGCAATGAAAAAAAACACACCAAACATATTTTCCGTACGTTCCATCAGACACTATGAAACCTTTCTCCCCACTAATTTCCAGCTCAACATGCTTGGTGGCCCAACAATTAAATTTCTTCTCAACCACAAAACCCAATTATTTCACTGTTTTCTTGTAGTTCCACTCACTTACAGTGAAGGGTGATATGTGTGAATGAGTGGACATGCCATTAATACTCTGAGGTAGTGCTGCTTTGATTTTTGATTTGATGTTTGCAAAAATAAACAATTTAAGAAACTATTAACATAATAGCTGCATAAACTGCACAGTAACGGGTAGAACGTCGGATGGAAGCCTATTATGTACACAAGTTGCTGCAGAAGTAGTGGTAATACCCATGAGTACTGTGATGAAAATGTCATGCTCATATTGCCCACCCCTGGGTGCACATACACAGTAGAGTAATACAGAATGTGTAACTAGGGTAGAGAGAGTGATCTAGACCAGATAAAATCGTGAGGACTGAGCGTGAAGTCCGATTTGGTTCTCAGAGCTTTGTTTTGGATTGTGGAACTGAGCTGGAGCGACTGCCGTGTGGCATGTTCGAATGAAAAATTGGCGTTATGTGGAGTGTCTAGAGTGTATCCTGTCCTGGAGGAGTTCAGTGTTTCTGTGGTGGATTACTTTGTGGTGAAATGTTTGTACACATTGTAGGAATACATTTTCTTGTTCTTTTGATCAGAAACGGATCTCTTCATGATCTGATCTCTTCACAAAAAGATTGTTTTTGTGTGATATTTCAAGGGTTTACATGCTGTTGCAGTTTCCATGAGGCTTAAAACGCCTGTTTTGTGGTTATTAGATCTTGTCAGGACTGTGTAACTACGCTTGCACACCACCGATGATTAAATCTCTTGGTGACCACACTTGGATGCTGATGGGTGCTCTGAGGCCAGCAATAATTTTGACTGAATTGGCAGGTCATATAAACATTTTTAAAGCAATATGAATAGAAAAGTATAAATGAATAGAATTTTGTGTGTGTGTGTATATG
>JBBJLS010000041.1:24624699-24650489 GCA_037577275.1 Bryconaethiops microstoma | reverse complement strand
TCTGGGGAGAGTGTGCAAAGGAGTGTGAGTACAATCTCCTTTTGAATGCTCATCAAAAGGTGTGTGTGTGTGTGTGTGTGTGTGTGTGTGTGTGTGTGTGTGTGTGTGTGTGTGTACACTTTGCTCATGCAATGTGGGTAGGCAAGGTGTGAATGTGATTAAACTTAGTCACTTCAACCAAACAAGCTACACACACACACACACACACACACCAACCTCATGTGCATGTTCTCTTGCATGGCAGAGAAAAGGGGAAACAAATTCAGCTCCACAGGCTGTGTTTTATGATTTGAATATTTTAAGTTTTATTTTACTCACACTAAGATATTTGTGTGCTCTTAATTAACGTGTCAAGACAAGAAAATGTAAGTCTGTTGAGAAAAATAGAAAATAAATAAATGGAATGTTTTGTTTTCAGAAAATTCAATTTAATGTGAATTGTGATGTTTAAACAGCCTCAGCAACTATGGCAACCAGATTTTCTTCTCCTGAGATTCTCTCTCTGGAATCTATTTTGTGTGTGTGTGTGTGTGTGTGTGTGTGTGAGTTTATTCCTCGGTTTGCCGCTCTTTTTTAAGATGGACCGTTCGGGAGGCTGGATTTGTCTGGGTGGATGTTGTTAAAGTAGGTTGTTTGGCCAGAATGTTAATCTATGGCTGTTTCACAAACCAGGATTTTTCAGGTGACCGGACAGCTTATAAGCAAGGTCAAGCCCGTCCAATAGAAGAAGAGCTATGCTGCAGCCCTCACTTTAGGTTTATTTCAGTCATTGCTGAGTGAAAAAACATACCTGATCATCCAAACATGTTTGACTGCTTCTGAGTCCAATTTCAGTACAGGCAAACTGGACAATTTACCCTGCACACTATGTGGACTAAAGGAACACAGTGTACTGGCTAAAAGAAAGTACTAAAAATGTGCTAAAAAGTTCCAATATAAATAAAATGATTTGCTCTTAAGTGGACCACATGGGCATTTTAGTTGGAAAAATCAGATGCTTTTTCAAATAACTTGAATATAAAGTGCTAAATTGACTGGAAAAGTTATCTAGCTAGTTGGTATGAGTTATGAATATTTATGCTATGATATTTTGGTGTGGGCGTAGCAGCAGCCTGTTATTTACATCATAAAATAAAAAATAGTAATACACTGGCAGAGTGTGTTTAAAGTGAATAATATTCTGATTCTGTTTGTACATTTTTTTTTTTTGTTTATCACTATAACTATGAAAGTATTGTAGTTTATGGATAATGGGATATTGTTAGTAAAATTGTTACTTTGGTGACATGTCCATAATGAACTGATATTATCGCAGATCTGTAAGAAAAAACATGGCCAGACTGGGTCTTTGGGAAACAATTCAACAAAAATGAAGAAAAAGTGGAATGCAGTTCATGCAGTGCTAACTTTAAAGGTTTAAACTTTGCTAGTTTAGCCTTGTAAAAGTTCTCCAACCTGAAATACCATCAAAGTAAAGGCCTTATTTGATTGATGCAGGCTGTGTATGTGTATGCAAGTCATTTTCTCCTTCAGCTGTAGATCCGTTCAGTATATTTGGTTCCCTCTGGCCCAAGGCTTCGACTTGCCCTTGGTGATGATATGCTTTCACTCCACATTTTGCTGACTGTTGATTAAAAGGTTTCTCTGGGCAGATGTATTCTGACCTCACTATGTTTAAGTCCACATGAAACTCTGGATTATATATTCACTCGCTCTCTCTCTCTTGCCCTCTTTTCTTGAGCGGGTTGCAGTCGTCTGTCTCTGGGCCAGACGTTTTGCACTCTGCCATTCCTCGGTCAGTCTGGCAGGCTGCTCAGCGTACAATGATGTCTTCTAGCATGTTGAATTAAGTGTGTGGGCACGTGGCTGTGGCATTAATGCATGGGTTTAGGCAATGGTGGTATTTACGAGAATAGCACTGGTTCATTTGTCTGCTGTTTGGTCAGCTGGAGTGACATCCACTCCAGCACTGGGCTCCAATTTCTGCTGTAGGAAAGCCTGGCTTGGGGAAATGCCACTAGCATTAGCAGCTTTTGTAATCAGTCAGCTGAAGGCCTGAGCTTACTCTTTCCTTTGCATAATCTCACGTTGGGTCAGTGCCTCTCGAGCTTCAGCCTCTTGTCTGTCCCATGATGTCCTTTACCTATTTGACCCTAAAATATAGTGTGTTGGGCACTGTGAGGTAATCTGTAGTTTTTTACTCTCTGAGGTCCTTCATTATTGCAGAGTATTAGTTCAGTGAAACATGAAATGGACCTTAAACGTTTGTGAGATGTTTGTCTCTGAATATTCTTTAGTTTTGCAGTGGAGCTATCAGGCTAATGTAGCTTAGTAGCAAGGCCATACAGTGCTAGCTCTTGTAGTTCAGAAATATACAAAAGGGAAAGTTTGTAGGCCATATAGAAGTCCGTTTAAAATGTTTTAGCGTTCTAACATAAGACAGCATGATTTTTTTTTTTTTGTAAAAGTGAATTTATGTCAGAAATTTGAAGCTACTTTTAAAAGATTTTAAAATGTTTCAATTTTGAAATGTCAGAAATGTGAAGCTACTATTAAATTGAACTTGTCATGTGTTGCATATTGTTGGCTTAAAAAAGGAAATCTTTTACCCACTGTGGATTAAATTGGTAGATGAATTTATTGTGAAAATTGGGGAAACCAATTTGTCAGCTGTGCTAACACTTGACCTAACAGTAGCTGGAATAATGAAGGGGGTCATTTCTCCTTGTGGACTGCAAACATGCTCGTTGTCAAAGTAACATTTACACCTGATATTTTTAAGCCAGAATATATTTTAATTGCAAGTATAATCAGAACTATCATGCTGTACAGCCCTGAGTGAAGCAGTGAGCACTTTAGGTCCTCAAGTTAGCACCGAAAAGACAATGCTGCATAGTTGGCCTCTATGGACCACATTATGAAATAAACTCAGCAAAGATCATTAAATCTATAGTTTGACTAGATCTGCAACGATCCGAGAAACTTGTTTATAATATGCCTTTACATGTTTGACCTAGAAAAGACATGATACGAATGTCAGCATCTCATTTTCTTACATGAAGTTTTACTATTGTATGTTTTTCATCAATTAAAACAAATCAGTCGGAAAAGGGAAATACATTAAATACATTGACCTAAAAACGTTTTGAAATGCCTAGATCAGAGTTTCTCAGCCCCACACAATATCTTCCCTGCTCCCAACACACCTTACTTAACTAATTAGTTAATTAAGAAGCCTTTACTGGGTTGAAGGTATGGACTTGGAAACACTGATTCATTGATTCATTCCAATCACAGTAACCAAGATGAGACCTTTGCAGTTCCCGTCCTCTAATAATCAAGCCCTTTAGGAGATAGATCTCTTGTGCTTGAACAACAAATGTTTGTAGGGAAGTAGTTGCACAGAACTGGACTTGAGTACCATCTGTCTGGATACTACACTGGATACATATTCCTTAATGGGCCACTGTCTTGACACAGAATTTGTAAGACAACACATTTGATTATTACACATTACATGCATTTAATTACTCTAAAACATCTTCTAAAATCACAACACTGCTTAAAACACATAGGAACCATGTTTCTGTTGGTTCCTGGTGGATTTTCAGTCATGTTTAATCATGGTAGTTTGTGTGTTGATGGGTTGATATAGCAGTGGAGGGATATAAAGGATTGAATTATATAGAAGATCCTAATGGTGTAACAGGTTACCTGTGAATGTTTCTAACACTTTCTAGAGTTGGTCTGATGGATTCTAAAAGTATTCTACTGCAAACTAAGAAACTTATTGTAACTATAAGCCAATTGCGATTAGTAAGCAAAAACATTAGGTTTTTACCTTAATGGTTCTAAAGGTCTTTTGCAGCAGGGAATCTTCACTCTTAAGGTCCATGTGAGTTCATGGAAGTGAAAAACAGTTAGCTGTAGGTTTTTCAAGGTTAAAACAACCTGTTTTTTATTTTATTTATTTTTTACATCATTATAAATGACATGATCCCATAGAGTGGTAAATGGTAAAAGCAGCACTGAGCAACCTGAGTTTTGTAAATTTGTATATACAGCATAGTCAGACTGTTTTATGCTGGCATATAAGTCTCCCTTACTGTTTAGCTGCGTTAGCTTCAAACTGAACGTAAAAACTACTGGCCTTGCATTGTTCACTAACTGCCACCAGTGCCTTCTTGCTAGTATATCTGTCTGTAACAGTAACCGTTCGTCCTCAGCTATGGAGATTTATCTGGGGCCTAATATTTCTGTAAGTGCTGGGAAAGGCATCAAGAGAGAGGCCTAAAGTGAATGATTCTCCCACACAGCTCCCACTGTCTGAATCACTCTTTATTCTAGTGTGGTCACAAAACACTTTCACATTTATTGTTTATCCTGCTAGGAGCCGATCAAACCTCTTTCTTCTCTTCCACAGAGGGCCTGGGATGTTCTTTCTTCATTTCAGAGCAGCTGAGAAAGGCCAAGAAAAGGCCTTCCTGTAGCGTCAAGTCAAAGGGCCCTCTCAGCAGGGGAGTGCTTTCACATGGAGAAAAAGGATCTTAGCTAAAGCGTTAAGGGAATATGCTAATAAGACAAGAAAACACGAAAAACACTGCAGTCAGGTCTAAATAGACCCCTCTTTTTTGGGACATCCTCAGCAAAAAAAGCTAGCTTGGCTAAAGCTCAAGTAACTGAACCACACTTAAGCTATCGGTGTACTGTTTTATTAAATGACCATCACAAGTTAGTAGTAGATGTACAATGCCAGCTTCATTAGAAACCCTCCCTACTTCTACCCTCAGCTCCACCTATGTTCACTCTACAGATGTATAGTTACAGACTGTAGCCCGTCTGTTGCTTCATAGTCCCCTCATTCATCACTGGTCCACCAGTTCGGACCACAGGCCCAGAGTCATGTCCATCAGCTTTTATAACTGGTTATAGGGTCTGGTTTGGTTGTAAAAATATGTTTGGTTATGTGACCTCAAGTGGCCCAACATTAAAGCACACACAACAAAATGTCCTTCTGACATTGGTCTCACAGACCAAAAAGGAGCTGACCACAAACCAATGTTAACAATTCACACAGTGCTTTTAAACTATAGCTTAACTACATTGCTTTGATACATGAGGTTTTGTTTTGATTTTTTTACAATGTTCTGCAATAAGAACATTGTTGCTGTTAAATAACATTTTTATTTATCTGTCCACGTTGTATTTGTCTGTCATGAAATTTTGTCACAGTGTAAATGGCAGCTAATTAGAAATTAAGCACCAAAAAAGAGATGCAAGGTTTTGTTCAGAAAGTGATAGTATAATATGCAGGGCAGGAGATGAAATTCTGGCAAGGTAAAAAAACCCCAAAAATACATATTGTCTCAAATGGAATTCTTACATTCCATTAGTAGAATTTAAGATGTATTTGCACTTCCCTTCACCTCAAGTGGGTTGTAAACTATCTGAATGGTGCCGAGTGTCTAAAATCAGGCATATGGTTATAATTGAAGGTTTCAGCCTAAATATCAGCCTAAAATATGCAAATATTATAACAAAAAACAGCCACAAGTTTGGCACAGAAAGCATTGTTTTTTGGGGTTTTTTTTTCAATTATTAACATTAAATGTAAATATAGGCTCTTAGTAAAGAGTTTTTTTCAAGAGAGAAAGATCAGTCAGCCAAGATGTGTTTGCTGACAGATGCTTCTCTATTTTTCTACACCAAAACTATCTCACTAACAAGTTATACCTTCTGATTTATTACCCAATTTAGTTGTCTCCTATTCTACCCACTAGCTAGAACTCCCCTAATCGCCACCAACATTGGGAGGGTGACGGATTAGATTGTGCTTCCTCTGAGTCACCTGAAGAAAGCCACAACATCGTTTCGAGTTGCCACTAATGCAACATTACTGGACGTATCAGCACAGTTGGAACACTAACTTCTAACTGTCTTGGACTCCTGGGCATGAACGTCTGTGGCACCACTGGGGATCAAACATCATAAGATTGGGCCAAAGCTTACATAGTTACTTATTAAACATAACTTATTAGCATATACCTCACCAATTAGCACCAGTTATTGCAAACTACATGCCATTTATTCATGTATTTATTTTTACCCAGTCTTCCACAAACTCTAGTTGTGGCCAATTCCAAATCTTTATCCAGGTCTCCCTTTTTTATATTATGCTGCCTTGCTCTGAAGGCCATCACATTCCTCCAAGTTTTATGAGAAGCACCAGTGCATCTTTCTCAGCATCACTAAGTAGGTCAGCGTGCTAAGAGGAGAACGCTAACTGACAATTCTGTTACATTAACTAACCCTAGAATTGGCTAGCACTATTTTGAGTAATGAGGGAGAATGAAGGTCATTCACCCAGAGGCATGGAGAACAATTATGGCCATTGATGGCAGGGTTCAAGCTCGCAATCTTCTCATGGAAACTTGATGGTTCCTGTGATTTGTTGTAAATAACAGTATGTCATGTGATGTCAGATAAGAAATTCAGAGATTACTTAAAAAAAAACCTTTGAGGTGAATGTGTGATGCACAGTGCCATTTGATGGTGTTAAAACTTCCATGACTTTGGACACTACACTTGATGACAACTGGGGTGTGGGCACCATTTGAATGATATACATTATATTTTTAACACAGCACAGTTGCATATATCCCTACATGTAGCATCAAAACCATGTTGCCTTTTTCAAAAGTGGCATTTTAAAGCTTTTAAATTGAGCTAAAGGCAAAGCTGCTATTTGTAGAGCTGTGCCTTTCTGTCTCCCTCCTCTGTCATCTGGTGTAGTAGACTGTGCACTCTGCTGCCCAAGGCCTGTATTTAAGAAGCTCTAAAAATCACCAACGTCTTGCCAGGCTTGAATTACAACTTTCCTGATGATTAAAAGTGGACATTCTGTTTTGTGAGAGAGCCAGTGGATGCTGGCATTGTGTTTACATTCAGATTTGTGACTTGCCGTTATGATCAGAGATACCTGGGCTACCAACGTCTCAGAGTGCACTGATGAAAATGAACAACTTCATGAATTGAGGACATGGATTTGCGTCAAGACCAGAGCAAATCAGAACATTCAGTGCCCAACAACAGCAATTAGGCTGCCTTGAGTAGCTGCCAGCAATGCTAGCTTCTGCATCATTTGTCTGTATTTGTTTTAGTAAATTGAGTCTTAATGAATTTTCTCATGATATGAAGGCTCTACAAATGTTTATTCTTAGAATTACACATTCTAACCAAGAACCGTTGTGTATGCATGCTTACATGAGTGACAGTCATGTGCATATCTACAGTATATCGCCTTACACAATATGGACAAAAGTACTGGGACACACCTGTTTTTGGGCTAGGGTTTGGGCTAGGCCCCTTACTTCCAGTGAAGGGCAATCTTAATGCTAAAGCATACCAAGATGTTTTGGACAACACTAGGCTTCCAACTTCGCAGACACAGTTGGTGGAAGGCCCTTTTCTATTCCAGCAAGACTGATGAGGTTGGATGAGTTCAGTGTGGAAGAACTTGACTGGCTCACACAGAGCCTTGCCTCAAGCACTTCCAACACCTTTGGGATGAACTGGAATGGAGATTGTGAGCCAGGCCATTTCGCCCAACATCAGTGCCTGACCTCATAAATGCTGTATAGAATGAATGGGCACAAATTCCCACAGAAACTCAAATCTTGTGGAAAGCCTTCCAAGAAGAGTGGAAACTGTTATGGAAGTCTATGTATTTAATACAATGTCATTAAAGTTACTGTTGGTGTAATGATCAGACATCTCAATACTTTTGTCCATATAGTGTATATGTCGATACTTGTCTAGCAAATTCTCCAGTCCGTGATGTCTTTTGTGAGGACCAGAATGAACCGTGGTAACTGTGAACTGTAATACTCCTTCTAGCCATCCATTTACTGTAGGGTTCCAAAGTCCACACCTGCAGTTTAGGAATGTTTGTGTGACATGTTTCTGAATTTGTCAAAAGTGTGCGAGTTCTTATAACGTTTACATTGTCCCTGATATTTCCAATCTGTGTGTCTGTCTCTGATTCGAATCAACTGTTTGATCTAACTAGCTAGCTCTCTGTTTAACTTTCTAACAATAACAACAAAAGATCCTATGCGATTATGACCATAGGGAAGAGAGGAGAATGTTCTGAAACATTTTGACCTTTGGGGGGTCGGGACATTGTCTCATCAAATCTAATTACTTACACACTGAATAGCTCCTTGTATCATGCTTGTAACAGAGACATCAATGGAACTCAGCCCAAAGACCCAATTAACATCCCCGATAATGGGGAGCGAACAACATGGCTGTCCCAGACCGTCTGGTCCAGGATACGGGTGGCTAGCTCTGTCTACTCTGGCTGATGGAATGCATGGATGGCATCGTTAGAGCTATGAGTCTCAGCATTCCTGGCGTGGGAACCGGTGGGTCTCTTGGCAGCGAGTGCTTGTTTTTGAATGCCACTTGCCAGTCTGATGTGAGGGTGAAATTTATAAATATCCTCGACTGGCCCTTGGAATAATCTATCAACGTAGCTGGGCCCTGCTGTGGTCTGGCGACTAATCAGATTTACCCAGTTTCCCCTTTGCCCCGAAAGTCATCGATCAGCCAGCAGCATTCAGAAATGAGTCTCTTTCATTATGCCCTGGAGCTACAAGTATCTAATCTTGCTAATAAGGAATGGAAGTAACATGCAAACTACTTGCCTCCTCACACTTTCCTCAGACTTCGATTAGGTTAGGTGTTAGACCTGCTTATTTAGATTCTCACACTGTATGACATGCTGTTATCTATAAATATGGACAAAAGTATAGGCATAATTTAGGCTAGCTACCATTTACTATGTGATACACGATCCATCTTGGTGAAGAAAGATTGCGTGGGAGAGTGTTTTTAAAGAGATGCAGTAATTAAAACTTTGTGAAGGACACACACATTCCCTTTGGCTGTGAGGAGCGTGTGGAAGTCGGAAAAGCTGAATGTTAACAATGTGCAGATCAACAGGCACTCGGCAGTAAACTAAAAGTGGATGATTGCACTAGTGTGTGTGTGTGTGTGTGTGTGTGTGTGTGTGTGTGTGTGTGTGTGTGTGTGTGTGTGTGTGTGTGTGGTGTTTTCACATGCTTCTCAACTATAGTAAGTAAATGGTCCACCTAACCAAAACCTAACCGTATCTTCATCAACAGAAAGATCAGAATCATATTCTTATGCTTGTGATCTATAATTTGATGGGGGTGTTGGGGTAAATGTCCCCACCACAACATTGTTTGTTTTTATCATCCTGAGGGGGGTTTCTGAGGGATAAATACATAGGACATTGGAGTGTGTGTGTGTTTTTTTTAACTCTGTCTTGAGAAAAAAGTCAGTCATTCATGGATAGGATATAAGCTCTGTTTCCTGAGCTGTACGCATGGATTTTGTGCCAGCCTGTAAAAGCACTTAAAAAGGATCACGTAAAATTAGGAATAATGGGGAAATAGATGAGGTTTCCATTATTCATAAATTGTTCCTGAGCCATGCAAGGCTTAAAACTAGTATCACACAGGACTACAGAGAGAGAAGGAAACAAAAGCACCCTTTCCTCCCAGAGAGCAGCACCTTTCACATGTGCACTTTTACCTGGGAATTTCATTTTCCAGGCCAAGTACAAATCTCTGGTAATTGCCAGGATGTATTCCTGGGAAAAACGGAGTCGTCTAGATCACAGAAGGTCAAAGCTGAATGTTTTCGTGATGTTTAAATTTTTTTATATACAGTTGAGAGTTTTAATTTAGATTTGAGAGTGAAAAAGACTCACAGGAGGTGCATGTTGTACCTAATTATAGACCGAAATAGCAAAAGTGTACCTTGTGCATGTACGTGCCCACTTCTGTGAAAAAGCACCACAGCAAGGCCAGCTAAGCAGAACATTTGTGTTTTTACAGTTGAGGTTTCAGTTTCTGCAAGAGAACAAAGTTGCAGAAGTGTATCTTGAAGGGTTGAAGAAAACACACAGAGAACAAGACTTAAAGAAGGGGAGTAATTGACCATTGAGCAGCACACAACAGGATAGAAAGAGAGTAAATACCACAAGAGCAGCACACTGAACAATAGAAATAGAAGAAACATCCAGAGATCAGCACCCTGAGTGATCGCCCACAGACCAGCAAACTCAATGACAGTAGAAGAGAAGACACCCAGAGAACAGCATACTGAACGATAAAGGAAAGAAGAAACACACTGGAGGAGTAGGATCCAGCCAGGCCAGTTTTAGACTTTCAGACACTCTTTTAGACTCTTGGCCATGGATAGCTAGTAATCTAGTGACGATCGTGCAAAACAATAATGCACAAGATCACGCCAACACTTTCTCCAACACACACCAACAAACCCAAATGTTGGGTTGGTGTGATGTATGGGTGTGCAATCGTCTCTAGACTCCAGATCAAGGCTTTTCAGTCCCAGTCCTGGTGACGCTTTTGTTCTTTGTATCTTCTAGCATATCTTAGTTATCTCCAATACCAAGCTTCTCTTTGGCTGGGTCAGGTGTAGATTAGGGAAAACACATAAATATCTACGGTTTTAGATCATTTAATACTGGAATTGGCATCTATCCATGTAATTATATCACATTTAGTTAAATGTGATTGGCTTAGAGTCATAATCATAAATCTCTTAGGTATCATCATTATCTTGTTACTGAGAAACAGAATATAGGTGTTGTGTTTTATTTTTGTATTAAAAGCTTAAAATAAACATCAGTAACAAAACTGTCTTATCACAGGGCAGAATGGTGGCACAGTGGCTATCGCTGCCATCTTATAGCAGGAAGGTCCAGGGTTTGAGGGTCCTCTCTGTGTTGAGTTTGCATGTTCATGTGTCTGTATGGGTTTCCAGTGGGTACTCCAATTTCATCGCACTACCCAAAGACATACACATCAGGTGAACTGTTGATGTGAAACTGTCACTAGGTGTGACTGTGTGTAAACGTGTCTGTTTGCTCTGTGGATGGACTGGCCACCTTTTGGCTTGTGACCCCTGGGGTAGGCCCAGCAACCCTGGTTAAGGATATGCAGTTCAGGTAATGGATGTATGAATGGTTTAATCACAATAATACACTTAAGATGGTGCAACTTGGATGAGCTGATTCTTAGATGTCTTTGCATAAATTAGGTTAACTGTATAAAGTCAACTGACAAGACAAGATAAGCCTTTGTTAGTCCCACAGGTGGGAAATATGAATTGTTACAGCAGCAAAGTGGACAGAACAAAAGACGAAATTAGCTATTAAAAGCAACACAACAATATAATCTAAAAATTACATTTAAAAAGAAAGCATAAATATAAATGTTATAATTTTCTGCTTATTGAGAAATATTGTGTCAATGTGGGACATAGGAGTTTACCGTTGCACTGTTGGGCAATGGTAGGTCAGTACGCTCTGAGCTTTAGGCAGTTTGTGCTTCTAGAGCCACGCCACATGCACTTGCCGACAGCGCATTAAGGGCCTGGGCAGGGCAGGAATGCGTGAATACTTCCACATGCGCCATTGACCACATCTAAAGCTGGCCGTCCTGTGCCAACATGCGCTGCGGCCTGCAGGTTTTAAGCAGCGGGGGCGCTATGATACGTGCTAACATGTAATCTGGCCTTCGAGGGTACGGCCACCGTGCTCCAGCCAAAGCCTCCATCTCTCTGAACATACAGCTCAGCGGAAACCGAGCCATTAGCCGACCGTTACGGTCAAACATGAAAGCCTTGATTTTCCTTGCTGATAAAAGACCATACATGGCCTTCAAAGCCAAGTGTTTCCAAGTTCAAAAGGAAACACGCAAAAAATAAATATATAAATAAATATATAAATAAAGAACGGCTTTCAAGCAAGGTTCTCAGTAGGAACCATTCCAGAGGCCCAAGACTGGAATTCTGTAATTCCCAACAGTCATTAAAGGACTAAGCAGCTGGCAGAGAAGAAAGTGAGGCCGTCATGCAGCTGGAGGGAGGACGAAGGAGATGAAGGATATGTGCTTCAGGTTCACTCACATCTTCATTTTCTCAGTGTGAAGCAGTTTGGCAACCCATATAAGGCTTATCAGTTAAATTTCCACGTCTGAATAATCAGCTCCTTCTGCCCTGCTCTCCAATTTCACTCTCACAATGACTCCCATGTGCTTTTAAGCACCAAAGCTGGACCCTCTGCTGCTGCGGGCTTAGTCGTTTTAGTTACTGCTGTCCTTCAAGAGCATTAACGCTGAAACTGAGGCCTGACAGATTTTGCTTTTTGTGCACTTTTTGCTGTAACTGAAATTTGAACACTAGAATTTAGACAATTTTAGTGTTCATAGATCCCTGCACCACCTCACATCACACGAACTAGGGTGGAGCAGTTGCATAGTTTGGACTGTAAATAGGTGAATATCAGTATCATCTTATATAAGCTTTAATTTAACACAAACCCTGCTTTCAGTAAAACCAATTATTAACAGCCTTATAGTGTTTAAGATGGAAAAAAAATTCCAACCAGCTGGAGCTCAAACAAAAACACGCTGAGAGCACTGAGGAAAATCACAGACCCACACAAAAAGACAATCGGTTTGTTAAAGCTCATATTCATGGAAATGATTTGTTTATTATTTTGTATGTTTGTATAGTCAAGTGAAGTGAAGTCAAATGCCAAGTGAAGTGAAGTGTTTAGTGTCATTTCAGCCATATACACACTACGGAGTGAAATGGAATTACATACCTCCAGGACCATGGTGCAACAAAAAGAACAAAAACAGAACACTGCAAGATTAAACAAGTGTCACCCACAAGACTGTTAGAGAGAGTGGAAAACCACAAGAGCAGCAATACAATAATTTATAGGACAAGACAACATACAGTGCAGTCAACAGTGTGAGTGAATACAGTATTATACAGTTGTCGAGCAGGAGAGTATTTTAAAGTGTGTAAAGAATTTAACATTTGTGGTAGACAGCAATAAATAACGTGCAACAGGATTTAGACAAATGTATAGTATGTAATAAATAATGGGCATTTACAGAGGTAGGTGAGGAATTTTTTTTTGTGCATGTGAAGAAGATTCTTTATTTATCACATGCATAGTTATACAAGTACAACACACAGTGAAATGATTTCTCTGCATTGAACCCATTCACCAAGTGAAGCAGTGGGCTGCCACCAATGAGGCACCCGGGAAGCAATGTGTGGGGACGGTGCCTTGCTCAAGGGTACCTCAGTGGCGACACCCAATCCTCTGATTGCAGGGCCGACGCCCTAACCACTAGGCCATCCAGCTGCCACAGTTTAGTGTGGAACAGTTTAGTGTGTATGCCTGTCACTTGTGATTGGGGGAAAAGAAAGTTCACAAGCTGAAGTACAAGATTTGAATCAGCAATGAGATAGGAGTCTGATGGCCTGGGGGCATGGATGGGAATTGTTCTCCGTCTTGGTAGTGAAGGCCCTGATGATTCAAAACTTTGTAGGAGGGGTGTGTGGGGTTATCCACAATGCTGGTTGTCTTGTAGATGCAGCCTGTGGTGTAAATGTCTGTAACAGAGGGGAGGGGGGACCCTGATGATCTTTCAGCCATCCTTACCATCCATTGGTGGGTCTTGCAATCTTATGTGACACAATTGCCATACAAATGTAGGATACAGCTACAGAGAATGCTCTCTATAGTACCTCTGTAGAACGTAGTGAGGAATTGGGGGTGTGGTGTGCTTTTCCCGGTGTCTGCAGGAAGGATTGATGTTGCTGCATCTTCTTGGTGATGGAGCTGCTGTAGAGGATCAACATGAGGTTCAAGGAACTCGGTGCTTTGGACGATCGCCTCTAAGGAGCCATTGATGTTCAGTGGAGAATTCACAGGATACTCTCCTGAATACAGGATACTATTATCTCTTTTGTTTTGTTCACATTCAGAAATTCAGAGGTTGTTGGCTCTGCACCAGTCCATTAGCTGTTGCACCGTCTCTCTTCACGCCATCTTTTTGTTTTCAGTCATCAAACCCACCACGGTCATGTCATCAGTGAACTTTTGTAGGTCAGCAGTGTGAAAAGCAGAGGGTTTAAGCACACAGCCATGGGGGGCCCTTGTGTTCAGGTTGGGGGTGCTGGAGAAGTTGTTACAATCCTGGCTAGCCAAGATCTCCCAGTCAGGAAGTCCAGGATCCAGTTACAGAAGGTTTTCAGGCCCAGGAGTCTCTTGACTCTCATGCTCCTGTTTTAGACCACCTGCAAATGTGTCTTGATTTCTGTTTTCTTAAAAGTTGGATTTCATGTGGCTTTTTGCCATTCAGACCACTCGAAATGTTATTATCCTGAACGGAAACGTATCAGAAATATCTCAAACCATTTAATAATGTCTTGTTGTTCTGTGCAAAAGTATAGTCACCATTTTACATATAAGGTCAAGTAAAGTGTCCCCTTACAGTCACGTGTGAACACACCATTATACAGCACATTGTGTGAACAATTCACACAGATTAAGTAAATTTTAAAGCAAATGACTATATTTGTGTTGTAGACATTGCAACACCGCCACTGTATAGAAATCAGAGTAAGTTCCTCTAGTGTTCCATTTCACATAAACCAATAAAATTTGATATTCAGTGTAATTCCCATTTGAAATATCAAAGTAATGTCCATGAAGATGGTTTTGCTTTTGACCTTTACTGCTGTTGTTTTTCCTCGACTCAGTCTATCCTTGACTATTATTATTATTATTATTATTATAACCAGTATTTCCTCTGGTAACATTTCTCTGCCATGCCTAAATCTTTGCCACCATAACACAAAATGAACAAGCCAAAAATGAAACCCTCCCCGTTGACAAAACGAAAGTGCTTTTCCGCCACCACATCAAACCACTTTACTATTTGCTTTACTGCTGGATGTGCAACCTGGGATTGCTGGCATGGCAAGTTAAATGAACGCATGGATGCACAGATGCATGGACGGACAGACGGATGACCGATGTGTTAGCTTGCTATCTTGGTTATGCAAGGTTAGCTCCAACTGAGTGATGCCACAGAAAAACATAGTTTTCTAAAAGCTGTGTGGGTAGGACAAGACACACAAGTCTTGTGATTGGTTAGGGAATCCACACTTGTACGTGAAGAGCTATGACAGCACAATAAAAACACAGTAAAAAGGGGCCAGTCTGTCGGCATTGGTGATGACAGCTTTATCCTTCTCCAGGAGAGTGGCAAGGGGTAAAGTTTAGCCCCGTGTTTATACTCTCTCCATTCATTAGGAGTGCCCTCCTCAGCTGTGAGTGTCACTTCTTTTGGAGTGGCACTCCCTAATAGAGTGTTAGCTTGGGGGCATTTTGGAAAGGTCAGGGTCAGGGTGAAGATCATAGTTTGCAGCCGGCCACGCAGAGTTTCTATGTATGTGTTGCCATGTGGCTCTGTGTGGATCATGCTGTTGTGTGAATTGATTTTACCTTTGGAGCAACTTTGGTTCAAGTTGTGAACTTTTAAATTGTCAAACATGGATGCTTACAGGATTTGGCTAGGATAGGAAAAATCCCGTCTAGTCATCCAAATACATATTTATGTTTGCAAATCTCTTCACGTGCGGGTTTAGACTTAAAGGAACGGTTCCGTAAAAAACACACTGAATCATTTTCACTTGCCCTAGGTGTAGCCCAACAGCCCAAATTTTGCCATGCTGCCATACTCATGTTGCTTTCAAAGACTATAAGTCGGTAGTCACCCAAATAGTTCAGATTGTTTCCATGAAAATACATCGCCAAAACTTTTCTCAACCTGTGGAAACTGCAGTAAGGTCTTCATTAAGGTGGCACAGTCTTGTCAGTGTACTTTACAAATTGTGACTTTCTGAGAGCTATAAAAATGAATTAAAAAAACCCCCAAAACATCCAGGCTACTGGCAACATTTTCTGACAACACTAGGGCTGGTAGTCACGATGCATTCATAAATTAGAGGACTGTATCCTAAACCACATGAACAAATTTGTGTCACCTCATTGAAGATCGCAAAATGTTTTGAGTGCGGTGAGAGGAGTTTTGGTGCAGTATTTTTATGGAATTGTTTTTGGACGATTTGCGTGACTATTGAGTTCCAGTGTTTATTAGCAACACTAGCCTTATAGCTGCAGTTTACCTTCTTTATGCCACTGTTACAAGCACACACGGTACAATATAAAATAGTACCTGTTTATTTCCCTGTCCAAGTGTGTGTGCCTAATATTCTGTCAAACTGAAAGCTCAAATGAAATCTTAATCATTAAAATAAATATACGTTCTGAATGGTTGTGTAAGTAGCATGTTTGTTTGTTTTGTTAGGGTATGGCATTCTCCCTGGAGGAGCGGCTGCAGCTGGGCATTCATGGCCTGCTACCCCCCGCCTTCCTCAGCCAGGACGTCCAGCTTCTCCGGGTCCTTCGGAACTACGAGCTCAAGAAAGATGACCTGGACAGGTGAGACAGTAGAGGACAAAATTACCACCCAACAGCCCACCAAACAGTCTCTCTACTCATTACATGCTTAATTATCAATGATTCTCAAGTTACTCTTCTTTGAGAAAAGTATGTGTACAACTGAATATCATATCTGAAAGAACATCTCATTTCAAAAACACGTCTATTAGCACTGGTCCCCCTTTGTGACTGTAACAACTACTCTTCTGGGAAAGCTTCCCACAATAATTGGGAACATGTTTGCAGAGATATATTTCCATTCAGGCACAGGAATTGAGCCCGGGAACTGATGTTGTGTGATAAGGCACAGGAATTGAGCCCGGGAACTGATGTTGTGTGATAAGGCACAGGAATTGAGCCCGGGAACTGATGTTGTGGTTTGTAGTTGCCGTTGCAGTTCATCCCTGGATTGAATAGGGCTAAGGTCAGGGCTCTATGCAGGCCTGGTACTTCTACACCAAGAAACTGCTCTTTTGAATGAATTGTTTTTGTGATGTCACTCTTTATGAACACTTTTATTTATATACATGTATCTATTCAGTCTGACCATTCTTGCAGACATCATAAGGAGTGTCAAGGTTTGCAGCTGGCCACGCAGAGTTTGTGTGTTCGTGTTGCCATGGCTGTGGGGATCATGCTGTTGTGTGAATTGATTTTACCTTCAGAGCAACTTTGGTTCAGGGTGTGATCTTTTCCATTGTTAAACAACGTGGATGTTTACAGGATTTGGTTGCATTACTGTTGAGTGTTCAGGCAAAGGCCCAGTAGTAGTGTTAGTAGATGTAATTGATCAATAGGCACTGATCCCCTTTTGTGACTGTAACAACTACTCTTCTGGGAAACCTTCCCACAATAATTGGCAACATGTTTGCAGTGATATATTTCCATTCAGGCACAGGAATTGAGCCCGGGAACTGATGTTGTGTGATAAGGCTTGGTTTGTAGTTGCCGTTGCAGTTCATCCCTGGATTGAATAGGGCTAAGGTCAGGGCTCTATGCAGGCCTGGTCAAGTACTTCTCTATGCAGGCCTGGTCAAGAAACAGCTCTTTTGAATTCATTGTTTTTGTGATGTCACTCTTTATGAACACTTTTATTTATACACATCCATCTATTCAGTCTGACCATCCTCGCAGACATCATAAGGAGTGTTTCTGGGTTCTTTCTGAATGCAGCCAGTCAGAAAAGATATCGTTGACAAATGACAGTCTTTAAGTCACAGATACAGCCTGTTTAATTCTAATGGATGAAGAGAGGTTTAAAAATGACTGGGTAAAATTAAACTGGGACTGTTTTTGAATGTTTTATGCCTATTTTGCAAGGCGGTCTCTGAAAGTTTTGGCCTGCATCCAGCACAGGTGAGAAACAGCACCATTTGAAAGATTATAGAAAGAACATTAACAAATAATTGTTCTTTTTCATTTTGTCAAATAATTATTTTATGTACATATAAAATTGCTATAAAAAACTATTCTTGGTTTGGGAAGCTCTGAAAGTCTGACTTGAGGAAACAAAGAAACAATAAGAAAGCTACTAAACAGAGGGCAGTCTTAAGAATTTAGGACAGTTATAGGCTAAGGGTTCAGAATGTAAGAAACGTAGGAATGTAGTGTAGCTCTAACAGTACAGAAATTGACAAAGATGGCATTATATGACAGTGCCACGTTGAAAGTCAGCTCTTCAGAATGACCCATCCTACTGCCAATGTTTATCTATGGAGATTGAAGGGCTGTGCACTTGTTTTTATGCACCTGTTTGCAATGGGAGTGACTGAAATTGCCAACCCCACTAATTACGAGGTTTGTCCATATAACTAAACGTGGCCATGTTATTTTTAACTGTACAGTAAAAAAAACTCACCGTCTACAAATGTTTTATATCATCTGATCCACCAAAATCTTAGCTTTTCAGTAATACGAGTTATTAAACAAAAATATTAAACAGTTCTTGGGAAATGCAATATGTTGCCCAGAAAAGGGTAACACATTGCTCCATGGTCCAGTTCTGATGCTCAGCTGACCATTATAGGCACTTTCAGTGGACAGAGCTTAGCTTGGGCACTTTGACCGGTTTGCGGCTACGCAGCTCCATAGACAGCAAAGTGTGATGTGCTGTGTGTTCTGACACCTTTCTGTCATAGCCAGTAAGAACTTTTTCAGCAATTTGTGCTACAGCAGCTCATCTGTAGGATCAGATCAGTGAGCCTTGGGTGCCCATGATTCTGTCACTGGTTCACCTGTTGTCCTTCCACTTTTGGTAGGTACTACCAGTGCATATCAGTAACATCCTACAAGAACTACGGTTTTGGAGAAGTCCTGACCCAGTTCTCTGTCCATCACAATTTGAACTTTGTCACTCAGATCTTTATACATCAGCTTACTAATACATCCCACCCCAAAACATAAGTGTTTATAAGCAAAAAATGTACAATATTTTTCCACACTAAAAAAGGAAAAACAATGTAAATATACTCTGCTTTGTATATTTACAAATCTATGACTATTGTTCTCAGCACCGCCCAGTCATTTTTAAATTATGATTTGATGTATAGATGTCATTTGTTTTCTCCATTTGTAGTATGATCAAATGCACTATACTTTCACCTGCAAATGCTTGTACCCACTTTGACTACTTCATAATACAAATGTCAATATTCTCAATGTTCCAGCTATCGTAGCTCTTGTTTTCACTGTGTGCTCTCAAATCTCTGAGTGGCCTGTTCTTTTCCCATGCCCTGCTACTACCTCCGGCATTCCATCCTCTGATGCTTTTACATGTCCTGCCTAACAGTTATGACATCCCTGTCATTTCACAACCCCTTTTTTGTTTGCATTACGGTCTGTGTTTTGATTTCTTAGACGGCAAACAACAGCTGTGGCTGGACGAGGTCATTTTTCCAAGCTAGCCCCTATTCCCTCAGCATGCATGGCGTTCATTCTTTAAATAGCACTATTAAAACTGTTTTGATATCACTAATGAGTTTTAGTCACTAATGAGCCCATACACCAGCATTTTTCAACACAAATATTTGTGTTTAGGACAATATTTAGATCTCGTGAGAAATATGTTCAGTTACTTTCGTGTTCGACTGTCCTCAACACTGGGTACAAAGCCTTTTTAGGGACTTTCTTTGGCTATTTTTTTACTCCAGTAGGTGTACTCATTTATAATAATACTACCTCTGCATCATATTTTACATTACAGGCTGCCAAGACTCAGCAATGGAATGAAAGTCAATGGAATTGTTCTGAACTGAAGCAGTGTTTTTGATATTTCCATTCTTCCATCCCAACCTCTAGATTACTCTCCTAACCCGTTGGAACAAAATGATAAATCGGTTGAAAACCAGCCAATCTGATACTTATGAACTCGTTTAGGGAACTACAGTGAGTTCCTTGATCATTGATACCTTTGATAAAAATAAGTCAAAAGTGTTGGATTACCTCCTTCTTGCACAAAAAGGAGAAATATTTATTTCTTTGTCCATCCTTCATTTGCCAAAACAACACCAGTGAGACCAGGAATATCTTACAATTGAAGAATGCAGGGTAAACATTCTGAGACCACTCCTCTTGCGTCCTAGGCTCTCCCTATTGGACTCTTCTAATTAGCTAACCCATTAGGATTCAGTGAGGTTTAGGTCAGGAGACAAGCATGACCATGTCAAAAGCTTGATTTTGTCAATATTGAGGCATTTTTGTGCAGATTTGGCTCAAGGTTTAAGGGAGCTTTATCGTCATCAGCAGCTGGGTACATGTATATAGTGTAATGAGATGTTTCTCCATGGGCCACAGTGCCCATATAGCAACATTCTGGAAATTATGACAGAAACAATATGTGTAGTAGACAATACAACAATGTAACAGTAATGTAGTGTAACAGTAGAGTGCGATCGGAATGTAAACCTTCTAGAATGGCTAGCATTGCACCATAAGTATGATTATTGCACAAGAGGCAGTTAGCAGCATTGAACAAAGTTCAAGGAATGACAGACAATACAATAAATAGACAATAAAGCAATGCAGCAGTAATGTGAATGGGATGTAAATCTGAAGAAAAACAAGAGGCAGTATCACAATGTAACAGTATAGTGTGAATGGAATGTGAACCTTTCAGAGTGGCTAGTATTGCACCGTATCTATAATACTGCTCAGGAGGCAGTTTACAGCATTGAACTACGTTGAACAAATTATAAGGTTGTCAAATAACAGGACATAAAGGTTGCAGCAGTAAACAAAAAGCAGAACATAAAGTGCAGGTGCTACTGAAAGTCCAGGGTGTAATATGAAAGGTATACAAAGTGAGGTGGTAAACTGGAATGATACTTAGGCAGGAACTAGACATTTCTGTTATTATTTAGATGAATGATTTGGCTTGCCAGGTATCTTAACAAGATTCCCAGGTCTTTTTGAGTAATAAATATGCTAAAACATCACAGAACCTCTACCATGCTTACTAGAGGGAAGGAGGTTCTTTTCTATATAACCATCCTCCTTTTTGACACCAAACACAGCTTGATCGTTTGTTGCTACAAAGCTCTATTTTTGTCCCATCTGGTCATAGAACTTGATTCTAGTATCATTATGTGAACTCCAGATGCTTTAATGATAAAGAAAGAAATGGTTTTCTTCTGGCATGGCTTTCTTATCATTTGTTGGTTGTTTGGTGGAGTCTAATTTATATTTTGGTGACTCCAAAATGCTGCTTATCTTCTGAAAATCTACAGCTGTGATCCTTGGAGATTTCCTTGTCTCATCATTGTGTAAAAAGCTCATCGGAAAAGTAGCAGAAGCTCCCTCCAATCGTGTCGTATTATATATCACTGAACAGCTTCGGTAAAATTCCATTAGAATCTAAATTCTAATGAAATTCTAATGCAAGTGTCTATTCTTTATTTACTAAAACAACATTCAAATAAATCCTTATCTTTTGGGATCTCACTGGCATATACAATTCTGAGGCATTCTTAACACCATTATTCTCAAAATTAGCTTTTTGTTCACATATAGAACTAAACATCTCAGTTCCCTGAATACTTGCGTTCAAGAAATTTTACATGTTCATTTCTAACACTGTCCTGAAAGACATTGATGTAGTGGTGTAGTGCTGGACTTATGTCAGATTGTGTACTAAAAGACACTTGAAAAAATGTTTTATAATAACAGTAACAGAGATTTTAATAATCTGTTGTGTAACATCCTGTCTTTGGAGCATGTCTTCAGTGGAATTTTAATTCTAAATTATCCAAATATTTTACAAAAATATTAAAACATGAATTTAAAAAAAAAAAAAAAATACCCCATTTATCTGTAGTGTCTTACTTTAAGTATATCTCTTCAATAGAAAAATTCCTCACAGGCTACAGGGACTCATGCTTGAGAGGAGGCTATTGTAAGTCAGGGCCTGTAGGCAAAAGGCAGATATTAAGCTGTCGAATGGACTGAATGCCATCTAAACCCCAGCAGCCGAGCATTCCGGTGCAGTGAAATGACGCTGAATGGCCAGTAAATGCCATTCAGGATGCTCATTTAATCAGAAAAAATTATGTTTTTTAAGTTAAAATTGAATGGTTTAGACTTGTAACATCACTTGAAATGCAGCAGAGGAGGAATAGAGGGAGAAGTGCAGGTAGACGAAAAAAGCTTTTTTCTGTCTGTTTTAGAGAGGTATCCAGAGTTTCGCACGCTCGTTAACATGGACCAGAACACTTAAAGACTTAAATCACTGCTTTCCGCTGCTTATTGCGTATATGCTGCCTGTAAAACGTCTGCACAGCCTTTCAAAATATGCTGCTTTTGCCCACCAACTAGACAAAAAAATCTATACAAAAATATGCACAAGCTCAAAGGGAAAAACAAATGCTCTTTTTCCTGCAAAGAAACTGAAGGCCAAAGGCCACTCCTGAATCCCGATTCACGTCTCTGACTCTTTTCTGACATTAGCTAGTGTTTGTGTGCTTGAGGTAGAATGTTTTATTAAACCGTAATTAAACAGGAGAGGGCTGACATGAGAATAGTGTGGTATGACATGAGAATATGTGGTTTTTCAAGATTGCTGGGATGCTGTTTGCAAGTATTATTTGATAATTTGCCTGATTATTTTCTTATAGTATTTTAAATTGTTGTTATTTATGTGTGATCTAATGATGGCTATTATTGTAAATTTTGTGAGTCAGATCCAGACAGAAAATTCTTAAGTCTGGCCAAAAATTTATTTAACATGACATTAAAATGAAAACTGTTGTTATCTGATGGTTATCCTTTGGTTCTTTTTTCTTATGCTTCTTCTACTTCTTTTTTGCTTCTTTTTCGCTTTCTTTTGCTTCTTCTTTTTCTTCATTTGGTTCTTCATCTTCTTTTGCTTCTTCTTCTTTATTTGGTGGTTCTTCTTCTTCCTCTTCTTCATCATCTTCTTTTTCCTCTTTTGCTTCTCCTTCATTTTCTTTTCCTTCTCCGGCTTCTCTTTCTTTTGCTGGCTTTTTTTGTCCGTTTACTTGTCTGGCAGTTTTTGAGACTTTGACAAAACACCAATTCTAGATTGTTTTGTCTGTTCAGAAATTATGAGCTTTTATGCAGCTTTTTAATTGGATGTATGGTTTCTGTGTAGCAACCATTTTTCCCCCAATTTTTTCCCATGGGAAAAAATAAACGTTTGTACTTTCCACTGCATATTAGAGTGATGCAAAAACACTAGCAATTACCTGGGATACAGTGGCAACCAATGAACAGCTTGAAATCCACTTTATAATATAACCACCACCTAGGAACACATTAGCAACCACCACTGTGGCCATAGCAACTTGGGAATTGCACAGTTACTCATCAGGAAATGTATTTTAATTATTACTATTCATTGTTGTCATTATTTTTATGTCAAAAAAGTGCATACATAGGATAAACTATCTGTCCTGCTTCTGGACCAGTATTCCACACAGCATATGGGTACAATTTGCAAGTTTAAATTATCACATACTTGCCTCAAACCCTGAAGATGCCCGAAGAACCCCTATTCTCTTAAGAGCAACATGCTTGGTGAGAATGGACCCTGCCATCATTCCTTCTCCACCAGAACTTGTTCCAGTGGGGTTGTGGAGGACACATGACGCAGCTGGGATTGGTTCCCAGTGTACAGCATAAACAGGGTGTGTCCCTCTCGGTGGAGTATGTGTTTATTTTCAGATTGGGTTGGGCTGGGCTTTGCACACTTAAGCTTTCTCTCTCCTCTCTCTTTCAACAAAATTATCATCATTGCATCATTTTCTTCTCTGTATATGCGAGTGAAATGACCATACAAATCCCGGAATACTGGATCCAATAGCAGCTGTAGCTTTGATCCTGAATACAGATATTTGTTTCTCCATCTATGCGTATAAACCTGGCACAATGAATTTCAGTCTGTGTCTATTAAGGCAAACTGATGCAATTTTTCCCTTTAAGCCAAATATTGTGAATCACATCGGAAGCTGGCTTCTTCAACCCCTAAACTAAAACAATAAGGCTGATATAACTAGCTGCTAAATTATTAAATAACTAGATGCTAAACTGAATGCTTTCATATGAATATGTTTTTGAGTGTGTTTTGTATGTCTGCCTTAATGGAACGCTTGGGTGTTTCTTTGCCTTCCATCCCATGAACACTGGGATGGTCTCCAACACCTCTGGTTGAGGATAAAGAGCTCAGATAAAGGATGGACGGATGGAAGCAGGAAGCTAATATTAGCATTCACTCAGCATTGTTCAAGCTTCATGCCTATATTATCATGCACTTGTCTCAAACCATGTCAAGTTCTTAAGTCAAAATAATACCTCATATATATATATATATATATATAGGAAAGTTAGGTTTCTGGTACGTAATGATGGACTGTTTTATATATGAAAAAGGTGAATAAATGGACAAAATTGTTAAAACAATTATTTTCAGTAATGCTATGTAGTCTACTCTTGACCATGTTTATGTCATAACAGCAAAAGATAAGATAAGCCTTTATTTGTACCGCAGCTGTGTGGGTGTGTGAGGAAAACTTCAAGGCCTTCAGAGAAACAAACGTCTACGTTTTTGTTTATTTTTATTTAATAGAATCCTAATTAATAGTTAAACTCTGCAAGTATTTATTTTATTTCAGTGTTAAGTTTCACCTCACTGACGCGGAATACGAATGGTAGTCCAAGTCAGTTCGAAAGGTAACGTGGAGGCTGCAGCTTTATGCCAGGGTTGTATTTCTGCTGCCTTCTATTTAAAAAATATACTAAGACAACTCTTTCACAAACTACAAACATTCACTTTAAACCTGGAAGGGACAAAAATGTAAATCACTTTTAATTTAGGACTAATATATCAATCCCATAGGGGCATTAGTAGAAATGAGATCTGTTAGTGTTTTTTTTTTAATTTTTTATCTTATTATGGTTCACCACTGGAGAACAGTATGTCATACAGTGTTGAAAACAGAATATTAACAACTAACCCAACAAAAAGTGGCGGGGACATGTCCCCATCATCCCCAGTGTAAATGATGCCTATGCAAATTAGTTAAACACTTGTATTCTTAACTGTGTCTGAAATGTACTTGCAATACAGATATGGTCTCCAGGGTGTCTAAGACTTTAGAAGGAGCATCTGTGTGTTTTTGTAATGTAAGCAAGAGAGATGTTAACCTGCCATTACTACTCAGTGTGGAAACAGCAGCGGTTGGCTGAAGTTTTTATTGCTTGGAAATTACCCTGGAGGATTTGATCTGTACGTCTTGCCGGCTTTGTCCTACTTTATCCGTGTTTTCATTCTTTTCAGTTTATTTTCTCTCCATTATAAAGTAAAATTAGCCTTTAGAAGCTGCTGTGATTGGCGGCAATAACAAAAGCACATTTTCAGTTAATTCCAAGTGTAATTGTAAGTAGAAAATGAAATATTTTCTGATTTGAACATAATTCATTTTGTAACTCTCATTCACTTCCCTACACAAGACGTAACTATGTAGCATTGCATTCATTGGACCCTTTTCACAATGACCATAAAATGCAATTTCATACTGTCCAGGAGGTCCCCCAGCTCAGCCTCGAATTTCATCCTTGTTATTATATTCATGAAGATTTTCAACACCCTCAGACACCTTCATATGAACTATGCTGTTACTTTTACATATATCATGTTAAAAATAAAACTGATAAACAATACAATTGTTCTATTATCTCTGGTATGCCAGTTACTTAACCTCCTACTGACACTGCCCATAGCACTTGTCCATAGCTTATAACCACTAATGCGAACCAGTGTTTGTTCTGGCCTACGTTCCAATTTAAAATGGGGTTTTCATCAAAATGTCACACATATATAATATATATATAAACACACACTATATATATA
>JBBJLS010000041.1:24590259-24612957 GCA_037577275.1 Bryconaethiops microstoma | reverse complement strand
GCAGTTTTAAACACATCCCAGTCTGTCTGGGCAAAACAGTCCTGCAGGATGCTCTCAGTCTCTGGGGTCCAGCGTTTCAAAGGTTTGCTGACAGGTTTGACAGGGTTCGGGGCAAACAATGACTTGAAGCTCCGGTGGTCTAAAAACAGTAAAGTCCAAATGATTGTGTGAGTTACCAATGTCCAGTAGTCCCTGTAAGTTAACTGTGCACAACACTTGTCCAGTGCAGTGCATACAAGTACGTCTGAAGTCATGACCATAGCATGACGGTGAAAACTCTGAGTGTGGGTGTGTGTGTGTTTGTATCTTCTGGTTTCCATCACCCTCAGCCCTTAATCCTTAATGTCTGTATTAGCCATCCCATTCATTGTTTTAATAGCTGTCATTTTTCTCTCCCCAAACTGCTGATTTATGTTAGTTAAGCAGCATGTCAGACTTGCAGAGAGAAAGATTTATCACACTGTTTTCACCAGGTTTTCACCAGCCCGAAATCATCCTTCATTACACACAGACGGACTATTAAAACACACACACACACACACACACACACACACACACACACACACATTTCTTAACTCACGCAACACTTTACATTAAGCATTCAAGTAAAGTAAAGACTACTTGATTCACAAATTACTCATTTATTACATATTAATGACCCATTTATTAAGCGTAAGTTACTATTTAATACCTATTAACTACATAGTAATTAGTCAAGTCAAGTTTATTTATGTAGCCCATTATCATACACAAAAGGTCTTATCAATGAGCTTAAAACAAACAAAATATTAATAATTCAGGAAGCATAAAAATAGTAGGAAGTAAAAAAGAGTAAAATAAATAAAATAATTCAAAGAAAACCAATCAAATAACATTAAAGTGTGATATTTAAAAACATAAAATGCAGCTATTTAAAAGAAGGCAGAAGAGATTTTTTAAAGCACATAGCACTAAGCACTTTGTTAATTAATTATTTGGATTGTCATTAATCTTAAGCCTTCAAAATTTTTTTTTACAGTTTTACCTGTTGCTGCATAAGATTTTTGCTCGTGCCTTGACGTTCAACACTAAATTCTCACAGTCCGTTGCTTCATATTGTGAATAGTTCTTGTATTCACTCCTTGCGCCACCTCACTACAGAGTTGCAGTTTCAGGTCAGTAAAGTGACCATTTTGTCATGCATGAACACACCACTGCACAGCACACAGTGTGAACAGCATTAAATTCTTACTCTGCATTTAACCTATTCATCCAAGTGAAGCCGGGTGCAGCCAGGAACACAGCACCCTGAGGAGCAGTGTGCGGGGAGGGTACCTTGGGATTCGAAACCACGACCTTCTGGTTGCAGGGACAACTAACCACTAGCCCACCAGCTGCCCCAGTGGTGATACAGACTACCTGACATCTCTTTGATGTTGTAAGACTATGTCATTTTTTAAAATGAAGATGTTAACTTTTTAAATGTCTCCTAGTCAGTGAAATGAAGTTTGCTTTGATGCTGGTGTCACTAGTTTGACTTTGACTTGTGACTTGTTTGACATTTGTTGTACAACAGTACAATCTCTTGGTTGCTATGGTTACAGTGCCACGGTGAATGAAAAAAGAAGAACACAAATGGTCAATTAAGATGGTTTATAAAGTCTGTAACCAAAACAACAGCTTGCTTTGATATATGTCAGGTGGCACACGAGTTGTGTAAACTGACAAAAAAAAAAAATCAGCGTTAAACTGAGTCTGTGTGAGATAAATAGATAGATTGTTAGATAGATAGCATGATGGATGGAATCTGTATATGTATATAATATACAGTAAACTCCCACTTTAACACGGATCAAGAGTCACGGTTTCAGTACAACGCAGATTTTTTCTGAGAACCAAACTAATAATTGTTCGCTGAAACCCCTGCACTAATGTGGAAACTGCAGATATCCTCTGCATTTTTTTAAAACTTTTTTTCACTTGTTCTCGCCTGGACGTCAAAAAATTTAATTTTGCGTTCTAAATCTAAATGTTGCACTTTTACAAATGGTGACTCTAAATGTGGGATTTTAATATAAAACTTTTACAAATGGCAACTCTAAATGGTGCTGTTTGTAAAAACAGCTTAACAAATTTAGAGGTGTCATTTTGTCACCATTTAGCGCAATTTTCACATAATTTTCACACATTTAGAGCTAAATGCATTAAAAAACTAAATGTTGTGCTCTAAATCTAATGTTGCACTTTTACAAACTCTGACTTTAAATGTGGTATTTTAATGTACCACTTTTACAAACGGCACTCTAAGTGGTGCCGTTTGTAAAAACAACGTAACAAATTTAGTTGTCATTTTTTCATCATTTAGCACAATTTTCACACAATTTTCACACGTTTAGAGCTAAATGTGATAAAAATCTAAATGTTGCACTTTTACAAACGGCGAGATATACTAATTGGCCGCGCACTGTTACTTAGCAAGGGGCTGGACTGCATGCTGTAATAACTCTCACCAACATGGAGGATTTGCCTTAAATGATCTTAAATCTAAATGTTAAATATGAAAAATATATCTCACACTCTAAATGTGAAACTTCACAGTAAGATAGGGCTCGGTGACACCTTTCCAACGACCCCCAACGATCCAAGGTTATACCGTTTACCTCGGACAAAAGTAATGGGACACCCGGGCGAGGTGAACGGTTTTCGGCTAATAACTTCGGATCACTGGGGGTTAAAAGTGGTACATTAAAATCCAACATTTAGAGTCGCCATTTGTAAAAGTGCAACATTTAGATTTAGAGCGCAATATTTAGTTTTTTGACATATTTAGATCTAAATGTGTGAAAATTGTGTGAAAATTGCGCTAAATGATGAAAAAATGACACCTCTAAAATTGTTAAACTGTTTTTACAAACAGCACCATTTGGAGTCGCTGTTCGTAAAAGTGGTACATTAAAATCCCATATTTACAGTTGCCATTTGTAAAAGTGCATCATTTAGATTTAGAGCGCAACATTTAGTTTTTTAACACGTTTTGCTCTAAATGTGTGAAAATTGTACTAAATTATGAAAAAACAACACACAGCAACACAATTTGTGAAGCTGTTTTTACAAACGGCACGCCATCATTTTCAACATAGTAGTAGTTTTATACAGTTTTTGTAAAGGCCTCCCTCTGCTGGTCACTGGACTAGACTGGACCTCGGCTGAAGCTTCTTTCCTGCTGCCCTTGGCGATGCCTGGCAGCTGTTCCAGAGGGGGTCATGTGATCAGGCTGCTGGTTTCTGGGTCGTCCAGCCGATGTCTGCGGGTGAGGGGCCTGGCTGGTGATGTCCAGGACACATGACCATGGGCCATGGTACACTAAAGCAGGTCTCTGGCCCAGTGGTGCCGTTTCGAATTTGCTCAAAGTCCTTGTGACGGGTCTGGTACCCGGAGGAGACATTATTGGGATAGAGTGGCACTAATATACTGGGCTGGTTGATGCGGGTTGGAACTCTGGTGTCCCATTAAGAATGGCCGGGAGGATCATAAGGTTACAAGTTCAGACGCCAGGGTCTGGACTTGCTCGGGGTAATGCAATCTGAAGGTTGGTGCTGAAGTCACTATCCACTGAATGAAGACTATTAGAGTAATGGAGAGAAATTGAGAGGGATGGAAGTAGGTGGTTATGTTGGTGCCTGGAGCACTACGCTCAAAGCAGGTTATGAGAGACTCCGAGCTGCCTGTGATCAAGGGTAAATCACCCTCCTCCAAGGCCTTTTGATCTAAAACTTTGCCAGAAAATGCACTTTCGTACCTGCCTTTCTGTGGTTGTACTAATCTCAGGCATGTCACCCAATGTGAAAGCTCAGGTCTTCCACCTGTTCTCACATTCTTTTGATATCACACCAGCACACCTATGCCTTTGCTTTGCACTATGCAATTTTCATTTGTTCCAATTGCAGTTTCATTGAATCTTTTTATGATTTTTTATGCCCAATTTCTTTCTCTTTTCATCTAGTCTGGCTCTCGGCTATTACTTGGGCAATTTTTTGTTGGCCATTTCTTTCTCTTTGCCTAAATGCTTGAGGCTCACGGCATAGGCTAAGTGAACACATGAAATACACCAGTAGAATTTGTACCAATGCTTTTTAATGAGCCAGGCTAGCATTCAAAAATGTTTTTTTCATGAATTGCCTATTGAAATTATATGAAGTGAAATAAAGTACTACACCAACAGTGAGATGCAACTGGGTATTTAACAAGCCCATATAGGTCTAGTAGGAATAATCAGGTGCACTTATGCTATTTAAATTACAAAATTACAACTCTAGACTAATGTATTCTTTGTATTTTGGAGGATTTCTATTGCAATTTGATTATAAATGACGTGAGACAAGTAAGTGGACTTGCTTTGTTTGGGGCAAATGACAAAACTCATTCTCAGGATGCACCCCCAACCTAATATAAAATTATCTATTAAGTTCTGTAATAGCTAAACAACTTTTTGCACTTGTATGCCTCACTTTGTGTAACAGAGCATGACTGGGTTGATCAAGTTTGTTGACAGTCAGTCATGTCTTAATTAAAAATTGCTTTATCGGGTTCTTCTTCTTGCACAAACTGAAAGGGGACCGGAATCCATCCTGTCTGTTGGCTTTTTGAAAGCCAGTGTCACATTCAATTATGTCCCCATACTTCCCCTTTAGGTTCCTTTTTTTTTTTTTAGATCAAGTCGCTACGTTAATTGGGACTTCTACCAAACCAGGTTGACTGGATCTGACACTTTGGGTGGGGCTGGTCCTTTTAAATTTGATGAAGGGGCAGGGTGGGTGGGAACAAACACCCAAAATTAAATTACTGACCAGCAAATTTGGCAATTGCAGTTAATTAGCCAGAGTGCGGGGAGGTGTGAAGATAATCCCAAGCCACGCGCCTTAAATGAACCTAATGATGCTTTGACCTAGATTACCCCGAGGAGAGGCTTTGAACGTTTAGAGGAAGGGGCCTTGCACCTCGGGCTATGTTAATGTCCTCTTCAACTCATTTTTCTCCTGGGGTACCTTCTTAGCATAGGAAGGCTGGTCTAGCAGATGATTTCAACCCTGTTTGTAGCGATCCTGGTCACAAAAACTGCACAAAACTCCTTGAACCAAGATCATTGAAGAGGGAAGAATATAGAGGCTGATCTGCACACACTTGATTAAGTTTTTCACCAAACTGGATAAAGCAACCCGCCGCGAGGGCGGCTGGAAATGCCTCTGCCGCACGCTGCTTCTGACATAGCCTGTTTTGTATGGCTCAGAGCTTATTAGGCAGATTAATGTCCCATGCTTGGGTTCCTCACAGTAACAAGCCCTGCTGGATTCCCTCAGTCACTCCGATCATCCGAAGTGCCATTGTATCAGAGGATGCACCAAATGAACTCTAGCTGGTGATCAGCCACGTCTCATGCATCTTGTTTTCCTTCTAATGGTACATTAGCTCTCTATGACTTTTACTGAGACTTCTGAAAAAAAGTCTGGCATGCTGTCTGAAGTGACCATTTATGCGTCTTTCTAAAGATGGAAGTGCTTCCGCCTGTCCTCTTTTGACCCAAATCTTGCTTGTATCCCTTCCATCTCCAGCTGGTGATGTGTAGTGAGACAGGAGGAGATACAGGAAACTAAGCCACTCTGGTGTGATCTTTTGTCTCACCCACCATAACTCTTGCCCTAGCCCCTAAAACTAGAAAGAGTGGGCAGTTAGGGGGCACAGTATATCAATTAAAGTGCTTGTTGTGTCCCCTTTCAGAGCGACGTGGGAGTACAGGTCCAAATATTTACATTAGGCCACATCAGCTTGACAGTTGGTCGACGGAGCGGAGAGATTGGCCATTTGATGGCACAGAGAGACCATTAGCTGAGCTAAATGGCCAGAAAGAATCTGGACCAGACAGGTGTCCTTACACGAGCAATAGTCCGCAACCACATACCCCACCAAACACTTCCTTCTATTCACTAGTCTCATTTGAAAATTAGCCTGCTTTTTTAAAAAAAGATTTTGGACACTTGTCAAGAACATCTAGATCACACCCATGGCTGCACCACTGCTCTGAGTTTGCTAACTGAGAGTATAGAAGACCAATACTTTGTATGCTTTATAGGGGTTGTTTTCATTTGTATACAGCTATTGATACTAAAATGAGATTACCTGCTTACAGTGATTCTTAATAAGCTTAAAAGGCAATTAAAAATGTGCAGCTGTTTGATATAAAACAAGGTCATAGCGACAGTTCCATTTGAGGGGCGTTGTGTTCTGGTATAGGTAAAGGTACGTGGGTTTTTTGGGGGGGAAGAGATCAGTGCAGCTAAATCATTAAATATGTACCCCAACATAACCGCAACCAACAAGAAAAATTACACACATGATATTTTTCATGTCTAGTTACTATAACTATGTCTAGTTACTATGACTGCATACTACAGCGGTTATTAGCTAAGAAACCAGAGGCCTACCTTTTACAACACTATGTGTACGTGTCTGTGCAAATGGTTAGAGACTGTTTTGTCATTTTTTTCCCCAGTACTAAACATGTCCAGGACCAGATTAAGCTTTTTATTGTCCCTAAACTATAAAAAACATGACCCCCTCCCCTAGATGAAGATTTTACAAAAATTACAGCTGATAATATTGCTGAAGTGATGAGAGAGATTTTCTGGTGGCTGGAATGAGATTAGAATGAGTTTATAAATTCTGCATTGATGTGTGCCTTTCCTAGAAAGGAATAATTGAACTGTAAAATAACTACCCCCATGGTTCAGCCTGAATGAAGTGGTAAGCAAACCCCTTCTATCTTTTATTTTCTTCTTTTCCTCTCTCGCCGACTTCTCCTCCTTAGGTTAAAAAGGTGGGAAAAGCCTTGACTATAGTGTTGGCGGCAGGTGCCATAGAGATTAAGTTAAACCAAACAAGAGTTAAAACCCAAGTGCATCATGTGTTCATGGGATGGAGTGGTAACACAGTGACACCCCACACAGCTTTCTAAAGCTAGTAACAAAAAACATGCAGATCATGTCATTCCTTTAGGCAACAATCTGACCTAACCACAGGAAATATAAAGTCTAAATAAATCCAATAAAAACTGTACACTATGTGATATACACAAAAGCTGGGATATTAATACTATAACATAAGTAACATCCAGTTAAGTAACTTACTAGTTACACAAATTTAGGAGTATGTTACTGCACATAATAGAGATCAGTAGTAGATAAGTAATACTGATATAAGTATGGTGAGACTACTACACATACTAATAAGATATTGTATATAATTTAATGATTTAGCTTTTCATTATGTGCAGCATCTTGTATTTACTAACATACTCCTAATCACTATTTTTACTAGTAATTCACTTAACTGTAAGTTACTTATCTATAGTATTTATACTGCAAGTTACTTATCTACAGTATTTATATTACAGTATTTAATCTTTATTTGAGTCCCAATCAGGACCCAATCATGCAAAGAAATATGTCTTTATTGTTTCGAGGAACCTAGTTTATCTAGGAAGATAATGATGGAAAGCAGAACACACCCAAATTATTGGCAAGTAATTGCTAACAAAGAAAATCAACAGTACTTTATGAAAAATAGCAGTGAAAATCCAACAATAATTTGAAAAAATTAGGTGTTTACTTATTTTCTCATTAAAATGTTAGGGTATTGTAAAATAATGCCAAGTTACTAAAGCTCTTGTAATAAAATAAAAAAAAAAACGAAAACAAGCCCACTATTTATTACCTGGTCTGTTATTGGACGTCTGAGCACCGTGCCCTTGTCCTCCTGAACACGCTGCAGGGCACCATGAAGCCTCCTAGACATCCTGTTGTGCACAAGAACGACTGTGGTTTGTATTTGTTCTTTGGGATTTGTTAATAACTCAAATTTAAATAGACATGACGGCAGAGAGATGTTTATATGGAATCAAGAGAGTTTTCAGGGACTGTAAATAAAGTCTGACATCCTGTCAATCGGTCCTTCAGCCGGCTCTTGGAGAGGCTGTTGTTTGCTGTTGTTTACGTGTTCTTAACCTTGCTGGAGTTGAAAAAGCGACTTGAGTGTCGCCCCCCTCCCAATCCTTTTTAGTAGTTTTTTTTTATTTCACTATTTTAAAAGCCTGACAAAAGAGACAAATGAAGTCTATGGAGACTTTGCAAGTGAAGCCAAATAGTTTGACACTTGTCAATGGAAAATGGTCACGTCCTTTCAGTATCATACTGGTTCCTCCAGCTGTGTACTAGCAAGACAGCTAGGAACATGAACAAGGAACTTCTGGGTAATGCTGCACTGTTGAACAGAAGCCATTTGAATAACTGGAGATGGTCTTGGCGATGCCCCTAGCTGACTTCTTCCCATGGACTATCCCCACAGCACATGATCACGTATTCCTACTGCTGTGTTAGCAATTACATGTTAGCATTAGCGATAGTTCCCCGCGTCCCCACAGTGGGCGAAGGATGAGGTGACTTTGTGGCCTGCGGAGACCCGCGTGGAGGACGGGACCGCAGGGCCTGTGCATTAGAGAGATTACTGTTCTCTTCTCCTCGCCCACTGACATCTCCACTCTTGTGCGATTATGAACGCTGACTAGCTCCCCTCTAGGTTGGCTTCCTGGTCTGTGAGGTGTGAACGTGGCTGTACGGAGACGGATTAGTCCAGGTGGTTATAATCATGTAATGTCTAATTAGTAAAGCTATTGTGCATTATTTATTTCTTTATCTATTCTTTTCTTTATCTTTCTTTCTTTCATTCTCTTCCTCTTTCTTCTGTCATTTTTCTGTGCTGTCTTTCTTAGTTCCTTGGTTTGTTTGTTTGTTTCTTTCTCATTTATTTTTTTCTTTTCATTTTCTTTCTTTCTGTCTTTCTTTCTTCTGCTGTTTTTTGTTCTCTTTCTCTGATTCTTGTTTTTTTCTTTTTTCTTTACTTTTCCCTTTCTTTCTTTCTTTTTTCCTTCTTTCTTTCTTTTTTTCTGCTGTTGCAGTGCAGTTCACCTGCAATCTATAAATGCATTTACTCAGTGGCTTTTTGGATGTGGTGATAGAGGTGTTCTGAAATGATTAATATGGAACAAATAGCCAAATAATGTATACTACTACCATATGAATGAAGCCGATATTAAAAATAAGAAAGTAATAATATTTACAATCATGACCACACCTTAGTACATTAAGCGTAATGAAGCTTATTGTACTAAAACAATGACCAAGAAACCTCTCACATATTATTGATAATTAACACCAAATAGAAGACCATAGTGTACATACAATGATACAATTTTTTACAGTAAGTCAAGCTATTTCCTTATACTGGGTTAAAAGGAGCCCCAGAATTAATACTTTATCATTAAGCCACAGTTTCATCTATTTGGTAGTAGATAGTATTCACATCTAGTGCAGGTTTAGTAATTTTTTTTATATGAAGTGTTTTAGAATATCCCAAGTATGGGAAAGTAGTTTAAAATGTAAAAATAAATAAAAATGAGCCATATTGGTCCAAATTGCACACCCAAAAAAATCTTTTACAATTATAAAGCAATGCTCAAATAAATGTCCTCATTAAGCCTTGTGTGAAAGATGAATGATATTATATCTAATGATATTATAGAGTCTAATGTTATAGACAACGTTAATCTTATATATCATGTAGTACAGTTATTATGCATTGTGCAGAGTGAAACCCTGATTTGTTAGCAGCTCTAAAACCCATTAGTAGCTATCATTCACAGCTAAATTGACTAGAAAGGATTAAGTGAAGACTTAATGCTGGGTTTCATCAAAAGAAGCACTGCCAAATGCTATTGAAAACCTCTGTATTGTAATTGCCTTGTGTAATATCCACATATAGACCCTCATGCATGCGTCACCTAATTTAATTTTGCATAAGAGGCCAAATTCATTACTGATATGTACATAAAGGCAGTGCTTCTTGCAAATGCTAACTTCCCAGGACCAGCTGTAAGCGAGCGTTTGTCAGACGCTGACCTCGGCTTAAGTTCACTAATTAAATGCCTCTTCTTGAATTACTTTAATGGACAACATGCTGCCATGTGTGGACTCTGAGGCATCAATGTCATGCAGTCAAATCAAGTAAAAAACCCAATTATCGTGATAAAATACAGGTTGTAATGCTGGTTTAAAGTGGCTCCGAATGCACGCGCGCTTGCTCATATTTTAAGCCTCGCGCTCCGGGGAGAAGGGATGGAGAGACCAAGGCCCAATTATCATAACAAGGATGCTGTGGAATGAGGACGGACAGCAGCAGCAGGAGGAAGTGGCGTCCATGGGTTGTTTCTGCATGATTTGGGAAGTTTTTCCAAGGTCGAGTCGTTGGGAGATTATGGACTTAGCCTTGAGCCCTTTGACTGCCACGGCCTACGCTGAAGCGGTGAGAGCGATGAGCATCCGTGGGGGTTTACTTGCCCTACTGTGTGCAGAGGGCATAAGATACACAAGCCAATCTGTACCTCCAGGTAATGCCAGTGCGTGGCCTTCTGAACGACCCCTGGGCAAGCTGGGCTATTTATCAGAATGCGTGTGCGTGTGTGTGTGTGTGTGTGTGTGTGTGTGTGTGTGTGTGCACTTGGTGCCAGAACCCATTTATAAAATAAGTTGTCATCAAATCATCAAATCATTTCATGTTCTAGGGAACACTTCGCAGAGGTTGGCTGGCAGTATGTTGAGCATTTGCTCGTAGTTTGGTGTCCTGTGGCCTGCGAAGTAAAACACAGCTTAATAACGAGAGAGCATGTAAATATGTAATATTATAGATTTGACTGCATCTCTGTTTGTCTGCGTTTTAGATTTTGCATGTATATATATATATATATATATAATGTATATAATACATTTTATTTATAGGCACCTTTCTAGCACTTAAGACCACCATATAAAAAGTGCAATATATACAAAATTTGTGTGTGTGTGTGTGTGTGTGTATCTGTGTGAGTGTGTCTGTGCATGTGTGTGTATATTCCTCCTAGAGCAATTTTGCAGTTTACCTATATATGTATACACTCTGTTATTGTTAACATGCCATTAGTTTGCTTTTTTGTTTACTTTTGTTGGACTATCTGAATATTTGTTCTTTAAAGCATAGGTTCTATGAGTGGCTCAAGGCTCATTTGCGTATTAATTATATGATTGGTTAGGGGACACATTTGCATATTGCAACGTTTTATGAAAAATTGAATATATAAGGCCAATATTGTGATTATAATTATCTACAAATATGTCATTCAGCTTGTTGGTGCAAAATATTTTATGCCTGTTGGACTGCCATATTTAGTAGATTAAATTAAACAAAAGGAAACAAATGTTTTACTGCAACAGGCAGCAACGTGTATAAAGATACAAGGTGTCTAGATAAAGGTGTTCCAACCACTCAGCATTCAGCACCACCAGTATACTGATCACCTCCTGATCACCTGGAATCATCGGCACCTGTTTCTTCACTGGTTTGAGTCTTAAGTTTTTTGTTCTACGTAGGTACGTGAAAAAACGAAAAGTGCCTCAAGACCTTTGCACATTACTATATATAAAAATCTATACATATAGAAATATGCTACTGTTTCTACCAGTTCATTGAAAAAGAACACTGTATTGACAAACATTTAACAGATTCACACTTTTCACAGTTTTTTGCTGTAAACCTAAAAGAAACATAAAGAAAATCAATACACTCTATATTTCATATCAATTTTAACAATAATTAATTTAATTGTTTTGGTACAATTCAGATTCATAACAAAAGACCAAATAGATGTAAGGGATTATTCCATTTTTATTCACTATAGAAATAAAAAAAAAAACATAGAAATACAAAACACATAGAAATAAAAAACACAAAGAAACAAAACATTCTTTTGTCTGATCATTTTAAAAAATAAGTATGTATTTTTATGTATGTATGTATTATGTTTTAGTTATTATTGTTATATTTGTACTTGTTGTTTTATAATTTCAGAAATAATGTTCTACCTTTTACCTCCACTGTCCTTTTTGGATTTAAAAAGTGTCTGTAAAATAAATAATAGTAAAAGTAATTGTAATTGTGGAGGAAATAAGGTTCTCCTGTGGTGTGAAGGGTGATATTAAAGATAGTGCTGGAGGAAGAGGAGCTGTCTCCAGCTGTCTGTACAAACTCTCTAATGAGCTAATTATGGCCTGCTGGCTGGGCCGCGGTGAGGTGGGGTGTGTAAGGAGCAGTGGGAAGAGCAAGGGAATGTCTCTGCACACTGTGTGTGTGTGAGTGTGTGTGTGACTCCAGTACCAATCCACCCACCAAACCTCAGGCTATGCTTTCTCTCTGAGAGAATTGGCCCGTGCTGATTCTCTCTGAATGGCTCGTCTGAGGGAATCAACTGTCACCCTGAAGAGTGAATCATCCAGAGAAAGAGATTCTTTGACTGAGTGAATCATCTACATGAATCATAGCGTGCCGAATCTCTGAATGGGCTGGAGCGGATCAAAGATCATTGTTATATGTTGCAAAATCTCATTGAGTGACTCATGTTGATTCTCCTTAAGTGAAATATCTGAATGAATCATCTGGTTTTGGAGGTTCTCTTTGAGTGAATTGTCCTGTATTGAGATGCACACTGAACAAATCATTCTATGTTGCATAGATGCTCTTTAAGGGAATCATTCTATGCTAGAGATTCTGCTTGAGTGAATCATTTTGTGCCGAAGATTCCATCTGAACAAACTGTCCAATGCTGAATCGTTCTGTTCTGATTCTCTGAGTGAATCGTTGCACGTTATAGATTCTGCTAGAGTGAATCGTCTCATGTTGCCGATTTTCTCTGAGTGAATCGTCCTGTACTAATGTGTATCTGTTCACATATATGCTCATTCTGTGTGTGTGTGTGTGTGTGTGTGTGTGTGTGTGTGTGTGCATTTCTTTGCTCACCCAGTGTGTGCATGTATCTGTTCATGCATACTCATCCTGTGTTTGTGTGTACATGCTTGCTCCTGTGCATGTCTGTGTGGGTGTGTGCACGCGTGTAGGTGCTCTTCTAAACAGCAGCATCAGTGGCCTCATGTCATTTCTTCCATTCTTTAATCAATGCTTTTTGCCCGGCAGATTCGTGTCTGAGTCGTGTTTGTGCTGCAGTAATGAAGCACCGCTGGCTGTGCAGCCGCTGGACTGTAATTGACTTGTTCCTCTCTGATTTTCATAATGGACACTCGCGACCCACAGCATGTTTATTTGCCTACGAGAGATGTCAGAAAGGATTGAAGCTTCTCCTCACACACTCACTACAGCTGCAGGCAGGCCACCCTGTGTCCGGCCACCGAGCGCTGCCATTGGCTGCCCGGCTCATTATGCAGACGGAAAACATAAATAAATGATGTGTAGATTTGTAGACGGGCTCCAAAAAATCATGAGGCCCGAGAAGAGCGTGCTGGAACCTCGGGGTAGTGGTGATGGGGGTGGGGAGGCCAGAAAAAACGTCATGTGGTCTGTTGGTTTTTGAAAAAGAGGAGAATTATAACATGTAAGTAATGAAAATAAAACGTGTCCCCTGACATGAAGACCTGGCGAGGCGCGTGGTTGTCATTGTTGTCATAGCGATGCCTGCTGTCAACCTCTCAGGTCTAATTGAAATCACATTACGTTAGCCCAGCACTGTGTCTGGGCGAAGAAAAAAAAGTCAAAAAAAGTTGACTCAGGCAGGAGAGACGAAATCCCTCCATCCACATTCTAGCTGGATTACTTGACTTGCAACAGCTGGATGAATCAGAACTAAACTAAACAAATAATTTTCTCTGTGATTCTAGGATTTTTAGAATTGTACAACCAATAGTCATAGATACACATGGCCAGGTGGATTTTATACAGTGTTCATCTATGATCTGAAGAGTCCAGATTAATTTTCTATCCATTATTCTAAATGTTTTATCCTAAACAAGAGTTGCCTGAGGTACTGAAGCCCATCCCAACAGTTATAGGGCAAATGAGGAAAAAACACCCTGGACAGCTCACCAGTCCATCACAGGGCAGACGCATAGACAAACACACACACACACACACACACACACAAACACACACACACACACACACACACACACACACACACACACACACACACACACACACCTAGGAGCAATTTAGCATCTCCAGTTCACCTGATGTGCCTGCCTTTGGACTATGGAAGTAACCACCAAAACCCAAACAGACATTTATTTTAATGTTTGTAATACAAAATACGATAACTTAATATGTTCAATAGAAAACTACAGTGGTCATCTGTTTTTTTTTCTTCAAAAAAACTACCTTTTGAACAGCACAAAATCAAAATGTTGCATCACATGATGTCAGCATTTAAAAGAAAAAAATTGACATCAAAATATAATGACATTTTCCCATTTCTGGAACTTTTGATTACATCATCTTGTACCAGTGGGTGGAGAAAAATGTAATCAATAAGATCATGTTTCATCTCCGCTTCCTACCACTCCCTCCAATCACTGAGAGAAAATTCATTCAGAGACGCTAACTGATATTGTGTCACACAGAAATATCTGTTTTATGTGGAGCTCACATTTTTCCCTCAGGTTTTTGTGCTGTTTTGCAAAAAAAGGTAAAATACCAGATAGAAATCAAATATAAAGATATTTCATTGGTTAAATAATAAAAGACATGCAGTAAAAAAGTTTTAGACACCCAAGGAAACTGAATGATAACTGTAATTACTGTAATTTCCTAAAGGAGAGGTCTAGAAATGGTTAAGCTAAAACACACACATCAAATCACATTATTAATCTGTTTATTGGTATAACTTTGCTATTATCTTGAACAAATAAATGCCTTCCTATATCATTTATATAGTACTGCATATAATTACTTTGTACTAATAATGCAAGCAATAATAAGAACTCTTAATAACTTGGCCAATGTTTTCAAAGTGTTTGCAAAGACAGTTTTTATTACTAGCAGTGAGAAAAAAACAATCAAAGCATACATCAGTGTACATTGAAATTATATGTGTAATAGTGAAGCATAGCTTATATAAAATCCTACTTAAGTAGCTCTCAGTGCTGCTCAGAAAGTAAAGACAGTTCGGCAAGTACTGCTCGTTGTCCACCATGAGCTGATTTGGTCTTTAATGGGCTCTTTTTTCATTATACAGCCACAGTCGGACTTGCTTGTCCGAGTCTTCATGCGGTAATGAGATGATTGGGTCTTCCCTCTAACTTTCATTTCATCATCCTCCGCCTGCTCTTGGCCTTACAGACATCATTAAAGTAATTATTGCAAGCTCTAGCAGTTGCAGGCAGATCGTAAAGCGGAGCTGAGGCTTTTTTCTTTTTTTTCCTTTAGCCGGGGTTTGGGGTGGACTGTGCAGATGTATTTTTCACCAAACGTTTGCACGGGTGTATAGTGGGAATGGTCAGAGCTCATCAGTTTCTGGGCCTAGAGATTATTGGGCAGTGGTGAGAGAGAGAGAAAGAGAGAGAGAGAGAGAGAGAGAGAGAGAGAGAGAGAGAGAGACAGTGATAGAAAGAGAGAGAGAGAGAGAGAGAGAGACAAAGAGCAAGACAGAGAGAGAGAATTCAAATTTGTCCCTACACATATATAAGATAGATTCATGTTTTGTAACATTTCTTGTAAAAAATAAATAACTTCTGATACACCAAATGTGGACATAGATTGTTCTACAGATATTTACTTCCACAAAACAAGAAATACGTGAAGATTTTTTCCAGGACACAGCATCTCACTGAAATAATTTATGCAGGCCTTTCTAAAATTGATCTTCCAAATATTCAGTATATTTCATCCTTTATTGTTTAGTGTTCCATATATTCTTTGTATATTAAATATTATTTGGAGGATGGTACCAAAATATCAACAAACAAAAATCACTCAAAATGCCCCTAAATTTTGCACCAGAAATGTTGCACTTTTGGTTTCCTCTATATAATTTTTCTAGGACAACTCTATGTTCTAAACGGTATGTTATGTATGTAAGTGTATGTCAGGAGCAGCATTTGTTGGAGGGCCACAGCTGTTACTGGTTGGTTTTAAGATGGTTTATGATGCAACAGTAGGATGGAAAATAATTTGTCTTCTTAAATAGATAGATATACATACTTATTTGTATGTATGTATGTATGTATGTATATATGTATGTGTGTGAGAGAGAGAGAGGGAGAGAGAGAATGTTTTTATGTCCAAATTTACACACATTTTACAACCAAACAGAGGCAGGCAGAGCAGCCAGTGCAATCTGAATACCCATGCTTCCTTTCTTCTGTTCAGCTTCCCATGCTGTGTCCCTGATGCTGTCGTGAACAATACATGCCACAATCCACCTTGTTCCAGTGCTGCTCATCGACGATTCATTCATAGTAACCTTGATGACGGGCTGGAAAGCCAACTGCTAAATATGAAATGTTGGTCCCATCCAAGACTTTCATGAACAATTAAAGCTTTAAACTGTAAACACCCTTTCATTTCGAACATAATGCCCCTTTAATAAGTATTTTAATACTTTAATAAAATATTTAAAGAGCTCATACTCTTATTTTGTAAATAAAACAAAATACTGAATACAAAAGACTTTTCTGAACATTTAGAAGCAGCTAGTAGCATTCAATCCAAAATCACAACCCATCCAATAATGTTTTGCATGAAAAATAATAAAACTTAAGAATAATTAGTGCACTCAACATTTGCTAAGTGAAACAGTTGAACTACACATGACAAGCCACATTTTTAGGTACACTGACCTTGGATCTACACTCATTGTCCATTTTACCAGCTCCATTGACCATATAGTTTTGTTTGTTAACCTCTTTACTCTGTTCACCAATGCTCAAGACCACCACAGGACCACCAGTAAGCAGGTACCGTTTAGGTGTGTAGGTATGCAGTTTGGATCTCACCGGTTGGACCTTGTAAAAAGTGTCAAACAAACACATTATTTCACCTTTCTTTGTTCAGTCTAAGAGATTTGTTTTGAATCAGATTTGTATAACATATAGCTCAACTATTTAATTAATTGACTGTTTTTGAATGTTACTTTCATTACCTTATCATTTGCTGCTATTTAATTGCATTATTTTTATTGTGTTAACACTAAGCCACTTACACTAATGATCTTCTCATTGTGTTGCACTATTATTGATCTTTTTTCTATTCTTTTATTATCTTTCGTTCTTTCATGTTGCACTGAGCATGCTAATGACACAATAATTCCCTCTGAATAAATAGTTAGATCTTATCGTACCTTCTTAAATTCTTTTCTTCTGGCACATCTATCCATTCATGTTTTCCTCAGTGACATATAATGATGTACACAATTTCTAGAGAAGCAAACCCGTACCATCATGCTCCACCACCATACTCCACTTTGGTCGTGGTGTTCTTGGGCTCATGCATCTCCAAGTACGAGCTGAAATTCCTTGTATTCTATTTTTATTAATTGTCAGACCAGAGAATGTTGTGCCACAAGAGTTCAGGTGTGTTAAATTTTAGACATACAGTACATCTATGTTTCATTTTTAGTTTATGTGAGGTCCAAGAATGAAGATGATTGTGGTAGAGTTCATTGGATCTACAATGTCTTACAGTTATTTTCAACTGTAGAAAGTGTAGGCTGTAGACAGTTTTAGATCATGTACAAATGTTCAGTTGTTTTTTTAATTTTGTTAACCTTCTGAGGTCCGAGGCCTTTCTGGCACTTTGATGCATTTTGCTACACCTTTACATTTTTAAGTATTTCATCTCACTAAAAACATCTATGCAAAAATTGACACAAAAATTGTTCATAATCATGATTAAGTTGTGTGAAAGCAGTGTGGGCATATGAAATAGTGTCACGGTTCCCCTCTCTCTCCTGGCCAAGACAGTGAGTTTTATTCAAAATGAAAACGGAACAAATGGCATGAGGGCCAAACAAAACAAGCCCAGGACTCTGGGAACAGTGGCATACGCAACACCACGTATGACGGTGGACCAACAACTCCACCGTGAGGTCCACCACTCACCAACTTAAATATCAAAACACAAACCCCATAAACCGATAAACAAACACAAGCACTTAACGCAAACAAAAGACAGCTGTAACTAAAGTACAAAACCCCACGACCACTTCATAATAAAGCGTCAAACAAAACCGTCACAGTCCCCAGCCCTGACAAATAGCAAAACATGAGAGTGTCTGAATAGATGTTTCTCCTCGTTGGCTTGAAAACCTTTCATCAGAAGAGGATATGTTGGTTGGGAAAAAAACCCAAAACTTTTTCCTTTTTCATTTACATTGAAAGCTCCCACGACCCAGACTCACAATTCTCATCCCTGTGTTACTGCTTTTTTTGTTTTTGTAAGACTTATGATATGCTTCAATAAATGTGTTTATGTTTGCCCAGCATTTGAGGAACTTAGCTTCTGGATCACAAGCACCATTCCAGCTGCTAGTATCTAAGGTTCTGGATGGAGCTTCATCATGAACACCACTGTAACATCCTACAAGGCCTGGGATGGAGCTCCATTGCTTGTTTTAAATGCTATGCTATCAAACTGGACAATGTTACTGAAGCTAACTGGTGCTACAGATTGCAACCAGTAATTAGCCACCGTGCTGATTTGCTTGGTCACTTAACCATTAAGTTCAATCCCCAGTGATACCACAGCCATCCAAGCTCAGGGGTCCCCTTCAGAACTGGCAGTTAGAGTTCTCTTCCAAGTGCATCAAGGTGTACAGAGAGTGGCAGTTTTAAAAGATTCAGTGGCTCGAAGGATGCATATGCTATCCTAGACCCTTTGAGTATTGACAGTCCTAGATATCAGGTAGAACTGGACATTCCTAATTTGGAAAAAATTGGGGGAAAATTCGGGGACAAAAAGTGTTTTTATTAATCCAAAACAACAAGACGCTGCACAATAAACCAGAGCAAGTAGCTGTATAATATATGTTACCCTAAATATACTGTCCATATTTGCTCTTCACTATTAGTATAGGGAGCCAAATTGGTTGCACACAATTATGAGAGTCTTATTCAATTACTATCAAATTGGACACAAGCCTTTGAGAGCTTTTTAAACTGGACCACATAGAGACTGTGAGACATCATTTTCAACAACAGAGTGGTCACATGTGTGCATCAAACAAAAGAAGAGGCAAGTGACCCCACCATCTTGTATCTGCTTGGTAATAATCTATTCACAGTGAGAACGAACAGGCCTTTAGGTTAAAGCACAAGCATTACCTCCATCCGTTAATCACCATGGCCTTCTTATCCGCTGTTAGTGCACCTATGAGCTTTGTCTATAATAACCCTTATTTTCCTCTGGCTAATCCGGTCATTTGTTCTGTCCCCGGCTTCTTTTCTTTAGCCCTGGGGGCAGTGTTAGAGGCTAGTGCCGTGTAAATAGGTGTCACTAACATGTGCTGCCTGTTCAGGCCACTTCAGAGTAGTAGAGGACACTTCTGATCTGCAGGGCTGAGGACCAAAGCACTCAGCTGCGGGTAGATGCTAACTGTTAACTCTAACTGAAGAGGACGCAGGCCAGGAAATACTGCAGTAGGCCTCCTGTTGCAATAGCAGCACAGTGTCTTCATCTTCCACAGATTTTCAAAATTTCTGCAGAATTCAGTTGATAAGATGTAAATAAAGTCATGATGTGGAATGCACAGTTCAAGAGAGACTTACTGAGAACTGTTTATAGTGGTGGTGATAAGAACCAGATGTCTAAAGCACCTAAGGTAAAAAAAAAAGTCCCCAAAGAATGTAGTTACAAGACAAAATAGTTTAACTATCAACATCACATATTAAAACTGAAAAGATGTAGGATCATTAGTGATCCTACATCTTTTCAGTAAATAAAAAACAACCTGTGCTATAGACATTAACAGGCAGCTGGCGCCCTGGTGGTTAGGGAGTTGCTCCTGCGACAGAAAGTAGTGGGTTTTAATCCCAGGACTGTCCGTGACACCACTGAGGTACTCTTGAACAAGGTACCGGCCCAAACCAAGCCCGCTGCTTCACTTGGTGCATGGGTGACATTCAGAGGACACTGTTCACACTGTGTGCTGTGCTGTGTTCACACGTGCCAAATGTTTTACTTTCACTTTAGCTCCCATCACTGCAAAGGTAAAGACATCCAAGTTTACCTACAATTTCACCAAACTACAATTGAATTTTGCTACAGAAATTCCCCTTTAATGTGCAATATGTGGCCGAATGTATAGGCAGGTTTGTGTCTAAGAAAAATTAACTATTTATTACTGCATCTAACAAAAATTGGCTACACGGTTCATAGAATAGGTCACTTTTAAACAGCCACAGCCAAAAGTCATTGTGCCCTATTCTAGGAATTGCTGGAAGGGTACAAAGTTCCCCAGCATTGGGAAGTGAGGCAGTGGAACTGCATTCTACAAAATGTATATGAAAGTCTGTGTTTCTTTGTGAGCTTCATTAATGCTTTAGTGTGTCTGTGTGCATGTGTGTACTGGGGGCTCAGATGTTATAATGTAGCGCACACAGTAACAGGTGCAGGTTTCTGCCCCAGGCTCTGATTTACCCCAGAATGGCGAGTCAGGTGGCTTGTCCATAACACATGCATAAATATGCTTAAACGCAATGCACCTTTGAGCTCAGCTGATTCAGAGCAATCAGCACACGCACCTCCAGCTCTGATCCATAACAAAACTTTGTTTTGTATATATTTCACACATTCTTGCAGCTTTCAAACAGAATACTTCTGGTAATGAGGTCTGAAATATTTGTATATTTGCTCCCAAAATCATGGACAGTGTAGTTGTGTTCATCATTTAGCGCACACAATGTGTTTTGTTTTCTTGAAACTATTTCTATTGGTCCATTCATCATGAAATTTTCACACAAGTAAAGGACAGGTGGTGTTCAAATGACTTAATTGATCCCTTCAGTCTAGGGGTCAAGCAGCCAGGCCTGTCCCGTGGTGTATACATGCACAAATCTGTTTGTTATGCTGTGTAGGTCACTTTGTTGGCACGAGGGTTTCCCTGAATGGTTTGATGATGATAAAAATGATGTAAATGCTTTGGCCTGTATAGCCACCAGATCTTAAAACAGTTTGACACCTATGGGGGACGTAGTGTTTGACAGCGATATCACCAGAAGAATGGTGTTCCATCCCTCTACAAGTTCCAGAAACTTGCACTGAAGCTGTTCTGGTGGGTTAACACATTAATTACAGATAAGAGATAGAAAGAGGGACCAATAGTGTGCAAAAGAACACCCTTGAAGGAACAGTTTCTTGAACAGCTACACATCCTTTCAGACTTTCAGTGTTGAGTCATCTTCACATAGTGGAAGGATGGACAGAAACAACAATCTGAAGTGAGAGTGAAGCTCGAGGAAAGCTTTTTATCTTTCCATTTTAGGCACTGTTTATCTGAGGAGGGCTGTTTTGGTGGTGTAGAAGATCTTGCAGCGGTGGTGTAGAAGACCTGTTTGTTAGAGGTCCTGTTTTTATTATTTTCTTTTAACTATTTTTGAAATCCTATTTTTTCATTATTATTATCCTTTAAGTTTACCTTTCCTTATGGAAATGGAGGATCTTTGATCTCTCTACTCAGATGTCTGTCCCTTGGTCATTTTAATTGCACACATGACAGAAATATTTGTGGGAGCTGAGGTATGTTTGTGTAGTCAATTGTGTGAATGTTACCATTTTGAAAAGAAAATTATTTCAGTATTATTATTTCACAGGTAGGACACAGTTGTCACTGGGTGGGCTTAAGACCGGAAGTATGGAGGAGTTGTAGGCAGGATGCATAAAAGTAAAGAACAAAATTAATATATATGGATTAGAATTATGTTTTAAACTGCATGTTTACTACTTTTCCTAAATCTTATAAAATGTATATAAATACATATTATACGAAAAGTAATGCAATATAGTGGATTCCATTTCTATTATGAAAATTATTGTAATGTCCACATTGGTGAGTGAATACCTGATTTCTATTCAAACTAAAGGGAGACCAGCATAAATATCAGATACAACCAGATAAGAAGATTTCACTAATTGAGCAGGTAGTAGACGTATGGAGATATTAAATGATCTGCATTCTTTTATTATGCATGTATCCGAGGTGGAGAGGTTGAATTGAATTTGAATATTTTAGTTGCCGCTCAGCTCGGTGTGTGTAATTGAGTCTGAACACCTAACCCAATTACAACCACCATGTGAGTACAGCGTTATTTTCTTCACAATTGTTCTCTGCCTGCCATTTCATCAATGGACACTCCTTTTGTGGAGAATGTGGAGGGCTGGAGCGCAGTGTGTGGATTTTCTCAGGCTGTAGAGTGCTGCCTGGACTGGAGCTAGCTTCAGCTTCGTATTGAAATTTATTTATATGGAGATGGTTGGAGGGACGCAACAATAGCTGCTTTTTTCTGTTGGAGTGTGCGAGCATATGCATGAGCGTGAGTGAACATTTGGTGTGTAAAATTGTCTTTGGTTTGGTGGAGTGATTTGTGTGGACCTGTGTGTGAACTTGTATTCATGCATTTGCAGGACAAGGTTCCCTGTGTCTTGTGGTGAACATAGTAAAATACCTTTCAGATGCACACACATACACACACATATATATATATATGTATATATAACATATAAAACATGTAAAAAAATACATTAATAATCCATATTATCCATATAATAATCCAATTATCCATATAATAATACGTATATCCATTT
>JBBJLS010000041.1:24549607-24560522 GCA_037577275.1 Bryconaethiops microstoma | reverse complement strand
TCTCTCTCTCTCTCTCTCTCTCTCTCTCTCTCTCTCTCTCTCTCTCTCTCTCTCTCTCTCTCTCTCTCTCTCCTGGAAAAGTCCAGAACGGCTGTCTGTTTGGGCGGCATAGGGCTTTTAGAAGAATGAAAGGAGAACAGGAGGGCAGCAGCCAATAACCGGAAATGTAACTGAATTTTAATTTGGATTACTATTTGTTATTAGTAAATTACATATTTTTAATAATTTAGAACTGAAATGTGTAAAAAATGTTTCATATTTCCATGATAAGAGCCAAAAAATTGCGATATATATATATATGAGAGATAGGGAGATATATAGATGTAGATCATTATCTATCTGTCTATATACACACACACACACACACACACACACACACACACACACACACACACACACACACACACACACACACCAGAGGTTGATCATTTTTTTGCTGCAGTACTGTAATATGTACCTACATGAATCAATTGGTTCGGGGTTGGGGGGAGTCCTAATATAAGCTGCTAACTGTTACAAGGCAGTTAAGTTTTGTGAAGTCCTGCGCGCAGAGGTCTGTCTTGGCAGTGTCTCGGGCCGTGAAGTCGTGGGGCAGGGCGTGGCACGCAGTATGAAGTTACTCAAATTAGGTACGGATTTGCGATGTGAATACTGAAAACTATATATGCACGCACGCGCACACACACACATACACATGTATATGTGTGTGTGTGTGTGTGTGTGTGTGTGTGTGTGTGTGTGTGTGTGTGTAAAGAAACATTGCAATGACTGCAAACACACACACTATGTCCTAGAGACCTGCTTATCCAATGTTTCTTTCAGAATCAAGGATGTCGGGGAGATGGACTTCATTTTTGAGCTGTACTCAGACTTCACATTTTGTTCATATATTTTCGAATTGATGTTTGGACTTGACCAGAACATTCACAGCATAGTTTGGTCGGTCTGGCTTCTGACAGATATTTCAAGTTCTTCCCTCTTTGCTGTAGGAACAGGCTCTATTCATATGCAGCCACTAGAGCATAAGTGAAGTCAGATGCAAAAGTTGTGTAGTCTCTTGCTGAATATACATACTATTTTTTTTATTTTTTTTTCCTTCCATTTTTGGCATCAGAAAAGTGTTTTGAATTCACTGACATTTTAAACCAATATTTTATTACCTTTCTTGCACAGCGTATTGATTCATTTTAATTCATTTTATTGTGTAAATAAATATTATATTTCTCTCTAATGCCAAAATGTAGCTCCAATTTTATAAATGTGTGTGTATATATATATATATATATATATAAAGGATCTGAATTAAAATATTTGATATTGGCTTTGGGCCACAGATCTCATATCTGCGCCTCCCTAATGATTCATCCGCTTTTGGATTGATGCCTGTTTATACCCCTCATTGGATCTAAAGTCTACAGGAAGTTAAGTGACCCCCAGGAGAATGGGAAGGTTTGGTGACCCCACAGTCTGTTGAGGAATGTAAAAGCTGCTCTTTCCTGTTCCCGCTCTGGGGACGTTTTCCACATTGCTTCTGCTGATGGCATTCGGTGGCTGAGCGTGGAGAGCCAGGTGGTGGAGCTGAGCCTGGCCGTGCTGCGTGCTGACATTTGCCTGCTTCAAGTGCTGCAGGGAGAGGAAAAATCTGCTTTTCCATATGCTTGTGTCGGCCTGCTCCCTCCCCCTGCCCCCGCGTCCCTGGCAGATGGCTCCCTCAGCGCTGTTTACCTTGAATAGCCGTCCCAGATGCGGCATGTGTCCATAGGCATCCCTGTTCTGCGTGGTTCATCCTCTAGCACCATCTAAGAAACCTAGCCCCGACCACAAACACACACATCCTCCCACGCACAGTATGTCCAAAAGTATCTAGAGACCTGCTTGTCCAATGTTTCATTCAGAATCAAGGATATCAGGGAGATGACATCATTTTTGAGATTGAGTCAGATGTCTAATTTTGTTCAAGTATTTTCAAACTGATGTTTGGATTTTACCAGAAAATTGACAAGATAGTTTGGTCCACTTGGCTTCTGACAAACATTTCAAGCTCTTCTCACTTTGCTGTAGGAACAGCTTCTATTCACATGCAACAACTAGAGCATACATGAAGTCAGATGCAGAAGTAGTTCTGAATTACAAACCCAACTCTAACTCATCCCAAAGGTATTGGATGGAGTTTCATCATTCCAACTTCTACTCAACGACTGTCTTCTTTTGAGCATAATTCCAGAATCACCGATAGCTGTTGTTAGCAAACCCCTACTGAAAAAGAGAAACTTGGATCCACACATAACAATTGTAGGTCTGTTTCAAGTCTTCCATGCATTGGGATCATCGAGAAGGTAGTTTTTCATTATATCAGTAATTACTTGAATTTAAATGGTTAGTTTCTGTCAGGCTTCTGTGAACATCTTAGTCCTGAAACAGCCCTACTTAGAAGGCAGGGGTTACTTTGTTTCTGTTAGCACATGTGAATCAGAGAAAATGGTCATACCGTATGAAGCCCTGCAAGGATTCATTCTTGGGCCCTTTTGTTCAACTGTATCAGCTTTTTTTCCATCATTTTTTTTCTCATCACAGTTATAACATTCAGATCTTCCGTGTCGTAGAGTCATGTCTGTGCTTCTAAATAGTTAATGTTGGATACGACAAAATAGCTTTCAGTTAAATCTAGAACGTAGCTAAGGATAGGGAATTTGTACAAAGCAAGATTTGGAGAAATGTAATTTTATTTATATCCTGCAGGGTTGACTACTGCAGTACTTCTCTCATTGGATTCCCAAAAAAGGCCACTTGATTGCTACACCTTATTCAAAATTCTGCTGCTAGAGTTCTAACAAAATCCAACAAAAATAGAGCAAATTAAGCATGTTACTAGTTGTTTTCGAGTCATTCAGTGTATTGGACCATAAATATATCTCTGAAATGTTTGAAAAAGCTTGGAAGGTCTTTTAGATTCGCAGGAGCTCGTCAAGTAGCTGTACCCAGATCTGAACCTAAACAGGATAAAATGGCATTTTTTCACTATACTGCTCCCTGATGGAATCAGCTCTATATGGAAATGGAGCTGGTTCCACAGATTTTCACCAAGTATTGCTTGTTTAAAAAAAAAAAAGTAAATACAGTGTTTTCAACTGCCTTTTATTAATCAATCGGCTCTTTGTCCTTGAAATACTTGCTCAGAAATCACGTGCTTTCATCTTGTATTCTTTTAAATGGCCTACATTTATTACTCTTTATTGATTTTATTGATTGCTTTCAACTTTTTACACTTCTTAAAAAAACATTTATTTCTGTACACCACAGTATTTCTGTACTTAACATTTTTTTTGTCTTTTGTCTTTTGCTAAATCCACTAATTAAGCCTTGCATTAGACACTTTTGGATCCAAAAGCCTAAGGCTAGACTAAATATTAGTTGTAGTTGATGGAGCACAACATTGCAGGCTAGTCTCGGACTAGTCTTAATCCAAATCCAAGAAACCGGCTCACAGTTTGCATGAACAGCAGATGCTTGTGTGTCCCTCTTGCATATGTTTTCTGTCCTGCCTCCCTGTTTTGTCCTCGTTCTCCTGTTCATCTTGAGTTTTCATTGGATGCTTTTGTGCTTCCACTTGTTTGCGTTGTTGTGTTTTACGAACATATGGACTCTCTCCCGGATGGCCATGTGGCTGCAGGCAGGCTTCCAGATGTTTCTGTGCTAGAGATCCAGATGCTTTTGGCTCCACGTAGGTACAGCAACACTCCAGTTGATCGTTTTGAAGCCTGATTACCCTCCTGCGTCCCTTTAAGGATGCTGTGTGGATTGGATCTCCTTGTGGACTGGAGATACCCTTTTATATTTGCTCTTATTTATACAACACCCTGTGGGAAGTGGGATCCTTATGGATTCACAGATGTTCAAGATGCTCTTGATTCACTGTGCATTGATTATGGAATTTTCAAATTGATTACTAAAATAATTTTTTTTTTTTTTTTTTACCAGAGTAGAATTCTTGGGTTATTTTTAAACAAATTCTGTGTCTGGTATTAGAATAGTCAAACTGAATCTTTAGATTCATGATGCATTGAATAGTTTATTAAAGAATTGCAGTCAAATGAGAAACACATCCTTCCCAGCTGCTGAGCTGGTAACCTTACATGGTCTTGCACTGGGGCATTGAGAATAGACGCTTCAAATTGGGCTGTGTTTAGCCAACTTTGGGCATTTTGCCACAAATCAACATAAGCCTGGCCTGTGGGAATTGTTGCACCTGGGGGAAAAATCAATTTACTTTCTGAATCGGAGGACATGACTTGACCTTGGATTGTCCCTCAATAAAGGCAATATCATTATGGTGGGGAGAGGCAGAAGGAGCTGAAGCACAGCTAGGAATGCAAGTTGAACAACCAGTTTTTTCGCACAACCAGTTTTTGGCTTATGTGTTTATATGACCATATGCACTGACTATATCAGTGGTGTATATGTTAAGGTTGTTGAGGTCCTAGCATTCATTATTTAGACCAAAGCACATGGCATCATCCACCTATTTAAGTTGAGCCAGGTCTTCTTTTGATCACGTTTTTTCCTCATGTTTATACCTTGTTTTGCAGGTCCTGGGTAATTGTATTTTGGAGTATCTTTTATGTTTAATGATCATGCTGTTTCAGTTGTGTCACATTCATGCAGATATGCAGGTTTTGAAAAGGTGCATTGATGATGGAACATGCAGACTGAGTAAAGATGGACTAAAGGAAAGGTGTTTACAGTCTTGTGGGTGCAGCTGTAAATGGCTCATGCCAGGGACAGGGGTGGTATGTATGACAGGCTGTATATGTGATACCAACAAAAATGTATAATTGTATATTTGAATTACGTCGCCTAGATGCATTATGTTACATTATGATTTCCTGAGTATGTTATGTGTCATCAGTGGCTTAAAGATTCGATTATTAGTTTATTTTAGTGCTGTGTATATATTTAGTATTTGGATAGTTTTTCTTTAGCCATTTACACTCCAACAGAATACTGAACCACTCTCCCTAAAATTGGTGTTTAGAAGAGAAAATGGCAAAGAATGTTTAATTAAACACAGATAACTATTTTGACCTCAGAGCCATAGTTTATTTGGCTCTAATTTTGACTGCTAAACGTAGCGCATTTGACTGAAAGTCACTTGTTTAGACTCTCAGAGCAGATCAAAACATGTTTTTTTTATGTTGCAAAGAAAACATAATAATTTCAAGTTAACATCAGGTTAAACAAATATCTCTGTCATTTGAATGGCAAGTCAGTTACCAAATGGCTTTTACCATTTTTTTCCAGTATGTATAATACCCTGTAAGTAATAATTAAACCAGGTTGAAAGTGCTAATAGAGAAGAAATATCGTTCAGTGTTGTTGATTAAGGGCCTTGGCCTGCTTTTCTGAACTTAATGAAAGGTTTTTAGGGATTCGTTTTTTAGGGATTCGGTTTATCCAGGTCAGCTTAATTTGTTTTTTTGACTTTAAAGGTTTTATTCGAGCTTTTGGTTCCAATTTGTATGTTAAACAGTGGCATTGATTAGGGTGGAGAGCACGTTTGCTGTCAGTTTATACAAAGCACTGTGTTTATTCTGCCAAACATACCCAGAGTGACTCTGTAATAAGGTAGATGGCCGTTCTCCTTGACCAGGGGTTGGCAACCCGAGGCTCTGGAGCCGCATGCGGCTCTTTCATCCTTATATTGCGGCTCCCTGTGGCTTTGGAAAATAAGTAATAATTTAACACTAGAATTGCGGCTAACTGGCTATTCCTATGACTGATGCGTGCGTCAATTGACGCAGTACCCAGTTTCGCACAAGACGCGTCTTGATATAACGCTGCTGCAGTATGTTCGGGCGTTTAGTCACGCAGCCTGCCGGCAGACATCCACACAAGCTGCAGCCAGCAGACACAGCAAGTGACCAGTGGACTTTGTACACAGAGCCCGTCGTACAGCACCAGTCGGCATATCAGAATTGCGTTTATTGGCCAAATATGTGAGCGAACACATACAAGGAATTTGATTCCGGTCGATGGAGTCTCTCAAGCACAACAGTCTAAAGCAACAATATGTAAAACTACGTGTGTACATGTGCCTACACCACACCCATATGTTTCTTACAGAGCATGCTGCTGCTCCAATAGGCCAATAGACGCGATTCTGATTCTGATGAAATTACGTCAATTGACGCTGTCAGCTGTTCTAGGTGTTAAGTGTATTTGATTTTTATTCATTGTGTTTTTAAATTGTAGTTCGAAATTTGAAGAGTATTGTGATCTTGTAACATTACAATACAATGTGTTTAATTTTCAGAGTTTTTTTTTTTTTTACGGAATTCTAAATGTTCAAAATGTTTTCTTTGAATAAATAAAATTTCACAAGCAACACACTAGCCCTAGTTTTTATACTTAGCATAAAAGTAACAATATATGCAGTATTATCTTCATTTTAGATATCAGAAAGTATTTTCAAAAAGGTTTTCTCTTTTGTGGAAACCGGGTCCAAATGGCTCTTTGAATGTTATAGGTTGCCGACCCCTGTCCTTGACGAACACAACAGGAAGGCCATGCTGGTTAAGGTGTGTAAGAAAAGTGTGTGTTTATGCTTAAGTGGGCTTGCTATTCGCTGGTGTGTGAATAGCAGGGCCAAAATAGTGCAAATACGCCGCTCTGAGAGGGTCCCTCTCTCGCTTTCTCTCTCTCTCTCTCTCTCTCTCTCTCTCCCTCTCTCTCTCTCGCTCACTTTGTTCATTAGTGCTTAATGTGACGGAACACCACTTGTCTAGTCCTTCACAGAGATGAGGGGTGGAATTAAAAATGGTCAGCCAGGAGATATGTGTTTGATTCAGTTCTTTTGACAGCACTCGTCCAAGGCCTCATTGCTAAATGCATGTTTACCGTATCTGAAAAGGAAAAAAGATTAGCTGGGTAAATGGATAAATTAAAAAAATATAGCGGAGTGTTATAGGTTGTAATTCTTTTTGTGGAGACTGTATTTCTGCAGTCAAAATTAGAATCAACAAAGAAAGTTGATGAATTATTCCAAACAAAAATCAATTAAATGCTTGATGCCATTGACTTAACAGATGTATTACAAATGAGACCAAAATAGTGCATTTTATACCTATTGATCAGCCAGTAAGAACAATAATAAACCTCCTGTCTAATAATATGGGAAGGTCCAAAACAGCACTGACCCCATGAAGCATCCCCCCGTCCCCCCGTAGGGGGATGGGTGTCATTGGATGCGTGTACAGCTCTACGTCTCTCCTGTCGTCCAGGTGGGGAGGCCGTGGGATGTGCGTATAGATCTACGTCTCGGCCGTCATCCAAATCAAGACCGTGAGCTGTTAATGTTCCTCTAACCATTCCTGAACAGTGTTCAGTGTGACAGATTCATTATCCTGCTGAAAGAGACTACTGTCAGTAGAAAATACTGTTGCCATGAAGGGGTGTACTTGGTCTGCTGCAGTGTTTAGGTAGGTGATACATGTCAAAGGAACATCCACATGAATGAGGGCAAAAGGTTTCCCAGCAGAACATGAGCTACTCACTGCCTCTGCAGCCTCGCCTTCTTCCCGTAGTGCATCATATGAAAGTAGTTGTGATTCATCAGAACGACTCAATTTTTTCCATTGTTCCATGGTTCAGATCTGATGTTTGTGTGCATATTTTAAGCAGTTCCAGTGGGAACTGTAGGTGGCCCCCAACAAGACAAGGAGATGCTCTGACCCAGTTGTCTAGCCATCACAGTCTAAACCTTATCAACATCCAGATCCTTACACTTGCCCATTTTTCCTGCTTCCAACACATTAGTTTTAAGAACTGACTGTTCACTTGCTGCCTGATTATATATCACCCCATGACAAGTGCCATTAGAGTGAGGACATCAAGATCACCAGTCAGTAGTTTTAATGTTGTGGCTGATTGGTGCTTGTATATGCATGCTTTGCTTTATACTCTATATAACATTTGTATGCATACTTAGTACTTTTCCTTGAATGTCTAACATCCTACTGATCATTGCTCGATGCATTCATTATTTAAGTGAAAAAAGCTTTTGTTTAAAAAAAAAAAAAATAGATTGGAAAAATAGGTGAATAGTATAAAAAAATGAATTATGTTAAGCTGTTCATACACTGCACATACCAGACATGGATTACAAACCTTTAAACTAAATCATGGCACTTTTCAGTAGCAGTGGCAGCCTTGATCAGGTACGAGCGGTGAAATTAAATACTCTCTTTCAGATACAATGCCGTTGGAAATACAGAAAAGCCGAGCAGTTTCTGTATAGCGCTTTCTGCCAGGCAGTTTGAAAGCACTACATGGAACATGGAATGTGATAAGGGCTTGTAGAGGAGGACGTCACACACACATTCATCATACCAATATAGGCTTTCTTTTAATCACCTCAAAATCATATATTTTATATCTTTTAGCCACATTACATCTTAAGGTCAGTAAATTCTTGCTCATTACCTAGCAGCTCATGGACACATACAGGATCAGTTATTGCCTCATATTCTTATTTTCAGTGAATTTCACAGATATTTTTTCAAGTAGTCTGCATTTTTATCTAAACCCTTTCTCTTCACTGATGTGGGTTCACCTGCCTTGAACCTTTTAAAAAGATTAAAATGATCCAATTATCTAAATGTTATCATAAGGGGGAAACATCAACATCTGCTTTTTTTAATGAATTTTTTTTCAAGTGGCCTACATTATTAGCTGAACCTTTTGTTAATTATGCATTTTAACATATTTGTGATTAGATCTTGGGTTATTATTCATTTTATTTCTGATGCAATTACACTGCTGTTCTCCTTAAATTTAATTTTTATTATTATTATTATTATTATTATTATTATTATTATTTTCATATCTGGAATTTGATAGCTTCTCCTCCTCCATTTTTTTTAAACATTGGCATGGTTCCAATGTCAAAAATGTCCATTAAGTGTGTGTATTCAAATTTTTGATTGGTAGATCAGGGACCGAGTAGTGATCGTTTAAAAAAAAAATAAATCTATTTTTGTGGTAGAGCCGACTTTGTAATGTGTGGGGAGAGAGGTCAGACGGTTGAGCCGCCTTCAGAATTTGTGTCCAAGAGTGAGACTGTGATGTTATGGCTAAAGCGGCCGGACAGGGACAAAATGCAGAGAGGTGAGAGACGTATCACTGTTTGTTGTGGTTTCGTTAAAAAATAATCAACCCATGATTGCGGCTACATGTTCAGCTGTCCTTTACCATAAGTGGCTTGGTAAGAGACAGCGAGTTAACTCCCCTCTTTGTTGTTCAGTGGCAAGACGCCAGGCACTGAATGAAGAGAATCAGAAGATTTGTATCCACGGTTCAAGTATATTTTATTTTTTTAAATGTCTGCATTTAAACATTATAGTGTTTATAGCAACTACGTAATAACACTCCAAATTATTATTGAGATGACACACTTTTCATAAAACATCCAGTATTGTATGTCTGGATATCCAGAACTAACAGTGCTGATTCTTGAATTATGAATTAAAACATTGATCACCCATATTCTTATTCATATTCTGTATCTGACTCTTTCTAGGTGAAGATTATAGCGTATACAGTGCATTTCTTCTTCGGTAGTATGGTACCTTACGTTTATAAGCAGCATTTATAAACAGTGTTTTGGCCTGTACATGCATTTACCAGAGTGTTAAGTGATTCTCATAAACTTTATACAGCAAACGGTACGGAACAATATTTCACTTTGAAAACACAAGGGTGCGCTGTCCTTGATGACATTACAGCTCATTCCTTACATTCATGTTTCGCTCCATGTATTCAGTAAATTTAAGCATGTTAGCCTGCCGTTAACACATTTTCTTTGTCAGACCCTTCGATTATTCATAGTAGTGTTGGCTGAAGCTCTGCTGCACTTTGGCTATATGATCCTATGTGAAATCCTCAGTTGTTGCACTCTCATTCAAACACAGTTTCTTAACAGATTTTAAAGTAAAAATATCTTCAGCAGTATGGTGCCAAACAGCAAAATGGAAATCTCCAGTTCCCCTCGAGAGCCTTCACTGTAACAGGAGTCCATGTAGCCGACTGTATATGTGACCCCCCCCAATCAGGTGCACAGGTCACCATGGTGTCTCCGGAGCTTTCAGCATGCCGGACTTGCCGTTTTCTCCGCTGTGCTGCTCTGTTTTGTTCCGAACATTTTCTCTCTCTCTCTGGAAGGTTCCCATGGAGCAGTGGCAGTAGTGGGGAGCAGCTGCGGCTCACTTTGTGCTCCCTAAGCAACGCAATCCTCTCCAGCTGTCAACTGCACTCTCTCCCAGCTGCTGCCCGGCACGTTAACCCACTTCTCCTGCAAAAAATAAAAAAATAAAATAAAGCAACTAAAAGTGAGAGAAATCAAACAAAACAAGCTGAGCGCACTGGGACCAGGCTGAGCCCGTGCTGAGATGCTGTCAGCACCGTTACACTCGAGTCTGGAACTAGCTGTGTCGAGTGTGGTCCCAGGAGACTGATATTACGATCTGCCCTTCCTTCTTTCTTCTTTTATCAACACACTTTATTAAAGAGTGAGGCTGAATGCCACAGAACCACTGGATGAAGTCATAATCCATACAGTCAGATTGTCACCAGTGTTAAATCCTTCACCAGATTTTTGTCCACGGTTTCCACTCGATCAAGAGGTTTAGTTGGGTGGTGGTGGGGTGTGTGTTTTCAAATTGTTGAAAGTGGGGCATCATTTTGCCTTTGTTAAGCCATTCAGGGGTGGATGTGCTGGTGTGTTTTGGATCGTTGCTGCAGAATATATATATGTGTATATATATATATACAAACATACATACATGCAGTGGAGGAAATAATTATTTGACCCCTCGCTGATTTTGTAAGTTTGTCCAATGACAAAAAAATGGAAAGTCTCAGA
>JBBJLS010000041.1:24468628-24479772 GCA_037577275.1 Bryconaethiops microstoma | reverse complement strand
ACACTGATGTTGGACGAGAAGGTCTGGATCACAATCTCCGTTCCAGTTCATCCCAAAGGTGCTGGATGGGGTTGAGGCCAGTCAAGTTCTTCTACACTGAACTATATAATTACTACATGTTTAGTAATATTCAGTAATACAGTTATGTGTGTGTATATATATAGCATCAAGAACACCCCCCCAAACACACACACACACACACACACAAACATGTATATATAATATATATATATATATATATATATCTGTATGTGTGTGTGTGTGTGTATTTAACTCTAAAAACAAACAAAAAAAACTCTCTGTGTATCAGTTGGGCTAAATTTCAGCGTCTCTGTCTTCTTTCCTCTCTCTGATAATTTGACGCATCTAAAATTCATGTCTTGAGTTTTGGAGCTTCAAAAGACGCTTTAGTGAAAACGGCTGGTGCTTTTGTCTGGAAACATGATTCCTCTGCGTTTTTTGATGATCTCTGATAGCGAGTCTCGTCCCGGATCAGAAGAACGGCGTCCTTTCTAACGCAGCGTTTACTCTTCACTTCTCAAAGACTTTCCTGGAAAGAGGAGGAGAAGCCCCGCCCCCTTCATACCTTTTTAAAAAAATCACAGCTCACACTGTTGACCACCCTGTCAGTGCATCACACACGCATTTCATGCATCAGTACTGCACAAAATAAATGAATAATTAAATAAATAAACAACTAAACTAATAAGAAAGCAAGAAAGTCAATAAGTAGATAAATTAATAAATAGTTGCTTTTAAAGTACCTCTCCGGTTTGAGTGTGTGTGTGTGTGTGTGTGTGTGTGTGTGTGTGTGTGTGTGTGTGAGTGTGTTTGAGTGTGTATGTGTTTCTGTATATGGGAGTGGGTGTGTGTGTTTGAGAATATGTGCATGTTTTTGTGTGCATGTATGTGAGTATGTTTATATGAATGTGTGTGTGTTTGAATGCGTGTGTGTGTGTGTGTGTGTGTGTTGGTACATTAAGAGAACAGTAAAATGTGGTTAAAATGTGTAAACAGTAAACAGGTATCCAGGCGATCCGTTGCGTGACTTTCCTTTGATGTTTGTTGTGTTTCAGGCGGACACCACCAGGACGCCAAGGTCCGCGTCAACATCAAAGTCAAAGACGTGAACGACAACGCGCCCGAATTCGCCACTCAGGAGGAAGTGCTAATGTGTGAAAACGTCACCCCCGGCACGGTACGGGATAAACAAACAAACAAATAAAGTTTTGGCACAAACTGAGATTTTCAACATTTGCGTGTTACTCACTTAATATTTACTAAAAGTACAGTATTGTTTACTAACAAATAAATGTACAGTTTGTAAATGTACCTTTATTAACCAGAAAATGTCTTTTTTTTTATTATAACTACTGACCTATAAAAAGCCCCCTAATATAATTATAATTATAATGTGGATCACCACAAAGTTAAAGGACAGTCTAGAATTTGACTCTGCATCACTAACAACCAGTTAATAGGAGTCGGACCTGCACTGTTACAGATTCTCTCATCTTATATTTGTTCACTTTCATTTATAGTTGTTCACTTTCCAGAATAACAATCTGCAGTTTCTGAAATAAATGGATACGAGCTAAAAACCTGTAGTGTGCAAAAAGCTTTGTAGTGTAGGTCACAGTTTAACATCACTATGAGAGTCTGACCTTTTTCTCCCACGTCTTAAATTGAGCTCCTGAGAAAGAGCTTCCTCTAATCTCAGCCCGACCCCAGTTTAAGATCTTAAAATGAAATTACTTTTCTCTAATTGCTCTGATCTTTATTCAGTTCAGATCATCAGATCTTCAGATAAACCAGAAGACCCAAAAGATCCTTTTAGTCTACAGCAGTTTAGCCCCGCCCACATGACCTACAGCAGTTTAACCCCGCCCATCAAACCTACAGGATTTTAGCCCCACCCCTCTAACCTACATGAGTTTAGCCCCACCCATCTGACCTACAGGAGTTTAGCCCCACCCATCTGACCTACACTATTTTAGCCCCACCCATTCAGCCGACTGCAGTTTAGCCTGACTGAAGTCATCAAGCTGCTTTTTTGGCACGAGATACAAGACGGCCAATCAGAACACAGCTCCTTTACATATATCCGTCTTAAAGGCATGGTAACAAATTAAATTCTGTTAAATTCTCTTTGTTTTCGAGAAAATAAATAGTTTTGTTTGAACTGGTGTGAATCAAATGAGTAAGTTTGTAATTAAAGACATATTAAAGCACACAAATGAAAAAAAAACAAACACAAAACAAATAAGAATTTGGCATATCAGCCTGTTAAACATCCTTCGTCTGACCTGACCATCTCCTATCGCTTCCCCAGATCATAAAGACGGTCAGCGCGGTGGATAAGGACGAGATGGCTCACCGCCACCACTTCCACTTCAGCCTCGCCCCGAAGGTGGTAAACAACCTCAACTTCTCTCTGAAGGACAACAGAGGTGAGTGCAGCTCAAGAAAACAAACTCCCAGAGCCAAAAAGGTCCATTTCCAGATTAGATCGCTGTCTGATTTCGCTAGGGTTGTTGTTAGCGTGCCAGCTATCGTTGCTAATGTCTGTCTTGGGCTCAGAGCGTTTGTTGTGCACGTCTATGAAGATAAAGCCTTCACCCCATTCATTAAAGAAACAGGAGTGGACTAAAGGGACATTTCAGTGATTTGGCTGCGTTTTGTAACATTCTGAGACTCATCTGTTGGACAGATTTCACAATTTTCAAATATTTTTTTGTCCATTAGTGTTCTCTCACTACCAAACCCAGCATTCGAATAACAAGTGAGTCACAAAGTCATTGGGAATCCCTGTGGTACCACCCCATCCAGCCACTGGAGTAACAGACTGATACACATGTGGCACTGGCTAGTATTAGCTAGCTAATTGATTAATTAATTAATTAATTAATTAATTAATTAATCGTCGAGCTTTCTTTTCTTGCTGTTTGAATGATTTGGATTTAGACTTCATCAGAAAATATTTTTTCCTAGTCGTCAAGCATAGAAATATCACTTTACACATTACTAGCAAGTTTAAAGCAAATAATTAACTAATAAGGCTAAAATAAATCAAACACAGTTAATGTTTATATTTACATTCACCTTTTATCTAAACTGGTGAATACCCTCTGCTAGAGCTGATACTAATTATTATTCCACAATCTAATTAATTGACTGGTTGAATCATTATATATTCTCATATTAGTTGCTTTCCTTTTGCGCATTCCATGTCACGATGGCTCTAAACACTTTATAGAGTACTTTTTAAATTAAACAATAGAAGTATATATGGCCCCCCACAGTTACTGTTAGGTACTGCAGTCTGTCAGAATGATTGCGTGGATCATATAAACATTACAGAGTATTGAAGAGCACTTTTGAAGCAAAAATATAGGTGTTTTATTGCCCCTTACAGTCCCTTTAGGGTATTACAATATCTCAAAATGAATAACCATGTGGATCATATGAACATTACAAAGCACTGTAGAGCACTTTCAAAGTTTTACCACCCCCTACAGTTCCTGTCGGGTATTAAGGCCGGTCAGTCAGGATGACTAGTTGGACCAAATGAACATTTTGCGTATCTCCCTGACAGCACTGGCAGATAGGACAGCAACTACCAATTGTTCATCTAAATAAGAAATGTTTTACTTATTGTTAGATTAGATCAATCTGTTATGTTGCCCCCTGTGCTTCCAGTATTGTATTGCAATCTGTCAGAATCACAGCGTAGATCATGTGGATCATTATAGAGCATTATTTTATTCTAATATTTAACATTTGGCATCAGATTTGGACCTTGCTGACTAGTATTTGCGCCAACATAAAAGTCTGTAAATACCCTGGTAATCCTAATGTCTAATCTCTGGAAATCACACAAAGAGCTGGATTCACTCATGTTTTTCCTCTAATCACATCAGACGCTGTGGGTTCATGGCTCAGGCCGCACTAGCTTGGTGATTAGCGCTGATCTTTACACACTTTTCCTGGCGAACGGCTGAGATTCTCCTCCCCAGCTGCTGTAGGGGCTCAGTGCCTGGCACAGCCCGTGGAGCGACAGGCCCTGCCGGGTGCCCGCTGTGCCCGGGCCAGAGCGAGCAGGCACGAGGGGCTCCGGTTGTGCCAGGCTGCACTGGCACAGAGATGGAAAACTCTGGCCACAGGGCTAAGGGACGACACGGCACACTGAGTGTAGCCCAAAGAGAAGAAAAAAACAAATTCAGTGAAAATAAAAAAGTTCAAAAGTAGCTTTTATGGCATTTTTCGACTTGGCTCCTTTGACGTAGCTCAGCAGATTTAATAGTGTGGATTATGAGTCAAGAGTCAAATATAATTTTATTTTCACTGTTTACAAGAACTGGGATGAAAGAACATTCTTGCAATGTAACTCACACACCCACAAGATACACACTGTACAGTTGCACAATACAGAGTGGAACACATTGCGTCTTTTTGCTGAACCATTTCGAAAGTATTTAGCAATTTATATCTAACAGCTATTATATAATCTACTGCTACAAACAAATCTGTAAACTTTGTTTCCAGAATTTCAGAGTTTATGAACAAGTCAGCCAAAAGCAGACTGAGTGCAAAGGTTACAACTCACCACACATGTTAGGTGAACTGTAATAGATTAAGGGATGAAGATAAATGAGTGAAAACACGATTAATTTAACTTAATATGCAAATATCAGCATGATGGCATTGACACTGACATTTTTTGTGCTTCTTTTGTTCATTCTTAATGAATCTGTGACAAAATATCTCCCAAACAGATCTGTTATATAAAGTATATGGATTGATACAAAGTTCTCCCATTGTTTTCTTTTGGGGGTCTTAGTTGCAACTGTGTAAAACTAAGCCCTCCATGGGGAGGCCACACTTTAGCCTGGTGAGTTATTTATCTGTTTCAAAATGGTGCTGAATTATAGCCACTAGTGCATAACTGTGTTCTCAAACACATCAATGGTGATAAACTAAAAGTTACATTTAAAAGTTAATTTGTATCTGGAGAAATACCTGTGGTCAAATATGCTGATGAAAAATAAATAAATAAAAGTTAAAAATAAAAACAAAAAGTTACTTTTATGTCACTCAAACCTCAAAATATCTGTCTGCTATGTGAGCATGGGAAACAAATTCCACTTGAACCTGTTTAAAATAAAAGTCCATGAAGATAATAAACTTTCCCCTGCTGTATCCTAATTAAAGTAAAATGTAATAAAATAAAATAAAATAGTACACACAATGTAATGAATAAGACAAAATAAACCAGTGAAGGTAGATTTGTATGTCATTTTTAATAATCTGTGTTGTTTTGTACGCTCTCATCATTGGTGTTTCCAGTGATCTGCTGTGCTGAATGATTATGTTTGCTTTAATATCAATACTGGATTTATCTGAAAACATGTATGGATCATAAAATTGAAGCTTTACATTAAAGCTTTAAGGATGTATGGACTGGTTTAATGTTATAACTAGAATGATTTAGATGCCTGTGTGAAGATCAGTGTTCTAGCCTTCGCTCTGCTATAGTCATGATGTGACATAATTGGCTAATTAACGCCGTGTCTCAGATCCACACCCGTGTGTTAGTTAGGATCTTTAACGAGTGTGAAATGACCCGTCTCGATCATCAGAGACCAGCAGCAGCTTCTGTCCGTAATTTCACACAGTCGCCGCTCGGCTGTTACACAACGTTTCACTTAATAACGAGCAGATTTTCACAAGTTTTCCCCAAAAACAATGTACCATTGATAAATGACTTTTTTCGGACTCTCACATCATGTGCATCACTGAGAGAGAGAGACAGCGAGAGAGGGAGAGAGAGAGAGAGAGACAGAGACACAGAGAGAGAGATACAGAGAGAGAGACAGAGAGAGAGATAGAGTGTCAAGCCTGGGGACAGTGACGGTGGGTGGCCGCTAGAGGCCACCCTTGTTTAAGTTTGTACTTAGAGTTCTGTTGTCTTTTATTTTGATTCCTGAGCACACCGGGCGTGAGGTTCTTGATGTGATTAGTCTCAGCTGCCGGTGTGCTCAGGAGTAATGACGATGTGTATTTAAGTTCTGTAAAGGTGGACCTAGGTTGTCGGTCCACCGTCCGTCACCTTGGTTGAGTTTAGAGCGTTTCTCCAGTCTTCTTTGGTTTTGTTCATTTTCTGGCCCTCATGCCTGTTATTTTGAGTTTAAAGAAAGGAAATCTAAAGATGGACGTCGGCTCACACGCCTGCTCTGTGTGTCTGGAAGAAATGAGGGACAGCCGTGTCAGATGGACCGACCATATGAACCAAGGTGCCGCAGACATGGTGTTGGTGAGCGAGGAACTCACCCCCGAGAAAGAGGAGTGGCTTCTGGGAGAGCTCTCAATACTCTCCCAGAAATGCATCATGAGGGACATGGCTGCTTACACCAGGGCTGACTGGCTAGCCCCTAAACCAGCGCAGAGAAAGCGGGCAGGGAAGCCCACCTTGAATACACCGGCTTGGAAGCCGGCCACGAGGGAGTCCCTAGTGCTCTTCAGCCACAGAGGGGCCCGTAGCAGCCACAGAGGGGCCCGTACCAGCCACAGGAGCTGGAGGTCTTCCCCTGAATTTTTTTTGTAGTGGTATTGGGGTCTTCAAGAGCTCCAGAGGAGCTCCCCTGAAAGAAACGGACCCCAGAATCAAGGAGAAGCTCCCAATAGGGGGCTCCGCACCAGTGGTCTGCGAGGGGCTTCCTGCTGAAGGGCTCCCAGGAGGGGGCCTTGCCCAGGAGAACGGAAAGGAGCTCTCGGGCGTGGGCTCTGTCTCCGAGGACAGTGAGGGGTTCCCCGCTGAGCGGCTCTCAGGAGGGGGCTCCGCCCTTGAGGACAGTAGGGTGCTCCCATTAGGGGGCTCCACCCCTGAGGACAGAGAGGGGCTCCCGGTAAGGGGCTCCACACCTGAGGACAGAGAGGGGCTCCCAGTAGGAGGCTCCACCCCTGAGGACAGAGATGGGCTCCTGGTAGGGGGCTCCACCCCTGAAGACAGAGAGGGGCTCCCGGTAGGGGGCTCTGCCCCTGAGGTCAGAGAGGGCCTCCCGATAGGGGGTGTGGCCCCGAGGACAATGGGGGGTCCCCGCCAAGGGGTTCTCTGGAGGGGGCTCCCGGTAGTGTGCTCCACCCCTGAGGACAGTAAGGGGCTCTACCCCGGATGACAGTAGGGGGCTCCCGGTAGGGGCACCACCCCTGAGGACAGATAGGGGTTCCCGGTAGGGTTCTCAGTAGGGGGCTCCGCCCCTGAGGACAGTAGGGGGCTCCACCCCTGAGGACAGAGAGGGGCTACCAGTAGGGGGCTCTGCCCCCGAGGATAGTGGGGGGCTCCTGGTAGGGTGCTCCGTCCCTGAGGACAGTGATTGGCACCCTGGTGGGAGCTCCCTGTATAAGGACTGGGACTCTCAAAGGGGACAGTCCCATGGGACCCACCCGGGCCGCCTTGGCTGTGCGGGGCGCTGGCCAGGATAGTCCTGTGTGGGACAGCTGGGTGGGGCTCATGGGATGCTTCCCTTTGCCTCGGCCTTTGCCTCGGCCTCCCCCTCCTCTGCCTTTGGGTGTTTCGTGGGTGCACCGGAGGTGCGCTTTAGGAGGGGGGGTACTGTCAGGCCTGGGGACAGTGACGGTGGGTGGCCACTAGAGGCCACCCTTGTTTAAGTTTGTACTTAGAGTTCTGTTGTTTTTTATTTTGATTCCTGAGCACACCGGGCGTGAGGTTCTTGATGTGATTAGTCTCAGCTGCCGGTGTGCTCAGGAGTAATGACGATGTGTATTTAAGTTCTGTAAAGGTGGACCTAGGTTGTCGGTCCACCGTCCGTCACCTTGGTTGAGTTTAGAGCGTTTCTCCAGTCTTCTTTGGTTTTGTTCATTTTCTGGCCCTCATGCCTGTTATTTTGAGTTTAAAGAAAGGAAATCTAAAGATGGACGTCGGCTCACACGCCTGCTCTGTGTGTCTGGAAGAAATGAGAGACTGCTGTGACAGAGGGAGAGAGAGAGACAGAGAGAAAGAGAGAGACAGAGTGAGAGACGGAGAGAGACAGAGAGAGAAAGATACAGAGAGAGAGAGAGAGAAAAGATACAGAGAGAGAAAGAGGGATGAAAAAGAGAGAGAAATGCTGAGAGAGAGAGAGAGAGAGAGAGAGAGCGAGAGAGATGGCTGATCTGCATTAATGAGAGTGTAAATGAGTGTTTTTTTGGCGAGTCGTTTCTAAAGCTGTAGTTTGAGGGAGACGGATTAGATCGCTCAGATCGACGGGTTTTATCAGGGCCAGAGGAGCCTTTCAAACAGACACGGATTTGAAGAGTTTTCACCCACTCGTTTATCTTCTCTCCATCACGGCCGGTTCAGCACGGAAAACCGGCCACCAGTTACACGATTATACAACATCATATCACAATCACAACAACTATCTCATCAATCACATTTACACAGAACTCACTGGCCACTTTATCAGAAGCACCTTTTGTGCTTCTACTGAATGGCCACTTTATTAGAAACACCTGCTTCCTCTGAATGGCCACTTTATTAAAAAGACCTCTTGTGCTTCCACTGAATGGGCATTTTATTAGAAACACCACCTTATAGCTCTATTATATTGCTGTACAGTTAGAGCTTCTGACCACAGGATCATTGTGGACCAGATGTCAGTGTCATTGGTGGCTTGAGAAGTGGTCCACCACACTTGATGAAGAACTAGAGGAGCTGTGCATCAACAGATGGTTTACAGTCTGGAAGTGGAGCGGTTTCTCATAAGGTGGCCAGGGAGTGTAGGTATGTCAGTTTCCACTGTGTTACTGACAGTGGCTCCTTTAGCAGTGTGTGATGAACGTAGTCCCTGAGGTTCACATGTGAGTGTAGCCATGGTAATCGTGCAGACAGAATATGATTTAGCATTATAAGATGAGGGGAGGCCGATAGAGCCTTTGCCTGGTGTCATGCTTTATAAGTGCTGAAGGCGTGTCATTAGAGGCCTTTAAACCGCCGGGGTCTAAAGAGAGAGGGAGGGGGAGGAAGCATTACCCGAGCCACAGGCCTCTAAATGAACTCACTCCATCTCTGCTCCCATTGTGACCTTGCGCTCGGAGAGGTGTGTGTGTGTGTGTGTGTATGTGTGTGTGTGTGTGTGTGTGTGTACGTGTGTGTGTACGTGTGCTGGCACTGATCCAGCCCATCCCCGACCCCCCCTGAAGCCAATACAGCCACCTCCACCTCCATCTCCACCGCAGCTCCGATTACACTTCCAGCAGCAGATAAATGTCCTCCGTATTAAAGACAAATTCAATTCTGGCCCATTCGCACCTCATTGCGCTCACTGCACTGCACTCGTTCCTTCTGATTTCTAAACCTCACAGCTGCTGAGCATTTTTTTTTCTTTGCTGTCATAAGAAATTCCCATATCTCCTCATAATTTTTTCATTTGAAAACGTTCGCTGGCTGGCGTGTGTGGATATCGTTAATGAGCGAACCAGCAGTTCGACCAGTATTACTTTAATTTACTTTTTACAGTATTACTTTATTTATTTATTTATTTTTATTATTAGTAAACGATTTTAGCAAATGTTAATGTGTAAATATAGGTGTATGCAAATATGTTAGCATTAGTGTTATTTATGGAACCCGGCCATGGACATAAAAATAAACAATGAAATGTTTATGATGGATACACATATATAACAGTTTTTGGTATCCTGCAATTATTTAATGGTGTAAAACACCACTACACCACTGTGGGTGACATTATAATGTTGGATGGATGGATGGATGGATGGATGGATGGATGGATGGATGGATGGATGGATGGATGAATGGATGGTTAGATTGATAGATGGATGGATAGGTTGGTGGATGTATGGATTGATGGATAGTTGGGTAGATTGATGGATGGATGGATGGATAGATGGATGGATGGATAGATGGATGGATGGATGGATAGATGGATGGATGGATGGATGGATGGATGGTTAGATTGATAGATGGATGGATAGGTTGGTGGATGTATGGATTGATGGATAGTTGGGTGGATGGATAGATGGATGGATGGATAGATGGATGGATGGATAGATGGATAGGCATATGGATAGGTTGGTGTTTGGATGGTTAAATAGGTGGGTGGATTGATGGATAGATGGATGTTAGGATGGTTTAATGAATAGATGCATGGATGGATGGATGGACAGATGTTACTGTATCTGACCTTTCTGCTCAAACTGTTACTGATATTTTCCAATATTCTTCTTGTCGGTCCACAGACAGCACAGCAAACATCATGGTGATCCGGAAGGGCTTCAGCAGGATGACGCAGGACGTCTATGAGCTCCCCATAGAGATCAATGATAATGGAGTCCCTCCGATGAGCAGCACAAACACCCTGCTGATCCGTGTGTGCAGCTGCGACAGCAAAGACACCATCCTGTCCTGCAACGTGGAGCCCTTCGTCCTGCCTGCTGGACTCAGCACCGGAGCTCTGATCGCCATACTGGCCTGCATTGTCATTCTACTGGGTAAAACTGACTTCCATTGATATTAATTGCAAAACTAACACATTAAGCCTTAAGATGTGTGATATTTAGTGATAATGTGGATAATGTGTGAGTGGACAATTCACTAACAGGAAAAGTATAAAGTATAAATTATAACTACAAATATTTATTTGTTGGTGTTAAAACCATTTGAAAGACCATTTGGTCCTCATTCTGGTTAAATAGTTGTTCTCTATGATGGAAAAGTCAAACAGCAATTCGTCACTATGGGAAAACGGTTGAACACCACTAGCTGATGTAATGTAACATACTGAATCCTGGTCAACTCTGGTCCTGGAGATCTATTCCCCAATTAATTATCACTAGCCAATTAAGCACATGAGCAGGTGTTGGGGATTGTAACTACTAGGCTTCTCAGGTATAGTACTGTTCAGAAGTCTTGAGCCACCATTCATTATATTTTGCTTTGAATCACCTTGTTGGTACAAAATACAATTTTATGCCTGTAAAACTTAAAGAAATGGAAACAAATGCTTTACTGTGACAGACTGCAAAGTGTCTAAAGATACAAGGAGCCTAGATAAAGTAGTTCCAACCACTCAGCATTCAGCACCACCAGTATACTGATCACCGCCTGATCATCTGGAATCATC